>QEIL01000045.1:0-147919 GCA_003116535.1 Paecilomyces niveus
CGAGCTAGATGATATTATAGCACA
Source organism: Paecilomyces niveus (assembly GCA_003116535.1). NCBI lineage: Eukaryota > Fungi > Ascomycota > Eurotiomycetes > Eurotiales > Thermoascaceae > Paecilomyces > Paecilomyces niveus. The sequence goes on from QEIL01000045.1 coordinate 25, forward strand.
CAGCTATCTAGCACACAGCCATCATCTAGATATGTATGAATCGATGCCCTTCTTCTAGATACAGGAATAAGGGGTTGAACCCAGTGGTGTTGCCAAGCGGCTAGCACTCACGTGATTCCGCATATTTCCATATCAAATATCTTAGAATCTAGAATGGTCGATAATGACTAGTTTCGCTGTATTGTAAAATAAACTTAGTGGCAAAGACAGCACCTGTCTGTTGTGACAATGTCGTATTGCAAAGATCTACAGGAGGCTGAGAATTGAAGCTGGGCAAAAATGGCCTGGTTAAAAGTACTAACAGTCTTGGCAGGATTCATTTTATTGAGGTCTCATAAAGATGATATTACTTGCTGATTATCCCTAATGTGCTCAGACTGTTCACTGAGCAGCCCCCACTTTGGACTTATATAATCATTGAACGCCCCTGAGTACTCAGTGAGTAATCTGTGAGCGACGCTGAGCACAAAGCGGCACCGCTCCGGACCTAGAACAGAAACGGAAATCAATATGAGCGTAGCACATATTTGCTATCTAGGTCTCATTTTACAGAGGACTTATTTTTTTTTACCGTCTGTCTTAGAGTAATGATTTAATCTAGTCCCATCTATATTAATTTGATGCTCCATAGCGCATCATAGGAAGGTCGCTTTAGTCGGAAAGCCCAGTATGAATGACTCGAAATAATGTCCAGAATTCCATCCAATATCATATGCATCTCAACGATATAAACCATATATGAAGCAATAAAACTTCATAATCCATCTAGATGCCCGGTAAATGTAAACCAAGCAAAAAAGTCATCAGGTCTATGCGGTTCATGCAAAATGGGGTATAATTAACAATATGTGAGTACAGTTTACCAGCCTCCGCCGATTTTACTGGCTAGTTCAACCACCCGGGCTGTCTCACCAGCTTCGTTCTTATCCTTACCCACGTTACTCTCGACCTTGCGGTACGTCGTATAAAGCAATTTTGGTAGTGGAACTTCCGTCACTGTAGACCAGTATTTCAGAACCTCGCGGACTCTCGAGTCTCTATCAACGATCGACGTCTGCTGTGGCATTTCTGTTAACTCAGAATCGGACTCAGAATCAAGGGAGTAATAAGCTTCGTCCACACGCGCAAGCCAGGATCGCTGCTCATTAGGTGTTGGTTTTGAAGTTTGGCCGGATCCATCTTCGGGGAAGGTGACCTGGGCATTGAAATTCGCTTCTCTTGCGTCTTCGATCCGGACCTGTCCTCCACCGTTCGTGCAGCCGCCAGGACAGGCCATCACTTCCACATACGCATAATCGATCGTTGAGCCCCCAGCACCAGCAGAATGTGAGGCTGGCATTCGCCGTGCACCTCCAGCTGCGGTCCTGGCCCCTGGCATCCGAGAGACCTTCACTGGCTTCAGCTTCCTGACAAGGTTCTGGATATTTCTGAAGCCGTAGTATCGTGCAGCCTTGATGATCGGTTCACCCGATGCAGATACAAGGGTGTATTCGATGACATCAGCATTCCGTCCTCTCTGGGTCATGATTTGACTGTTTGGATTCCGTCCCTGAAAAGTAGTGAGGACCTGATAAAGGTAGCCTCCTGAGGTTCCGGCTGCCAGGTCTTGCTTGGGAAGGGATTTTGAAAGGATGAAAGGCTCAACAGACTTGTCCGGAAACTCAGGCACGTATGAATTCGACAAAGGTTTCAGAGGAAGGGTTGGAAGAGAGATACCCCTAGACGATGCTAGCATAAGCAACTCCCGGGTAGTGATAACGCAGTCGACGTCGCGCACAGGTGACTGGGACTCCACCTTAGAGGTCTGCCATGAAGCATCTGTTAACTCTTCCCGGCTGGCTTCCAACTTCTTGTCAAAGCAAGGCATGATAACCAAGTGCCAAATCCGCGACGGCGAAACACCGAGAGATTTGCTCAATACTGTTTTGAGGAAAGTACCCGTCAAGGCTTGTGGAGATTTGAGACGCGATAGATGGGGAAGAACGTGAGGATGTGTCTTCTCAGCATAGCATATCCAACCCGGACATGCAGATGACAATATCGGTCGCTTGGGGATTGGGAAACCAGACGCGTCTTGGGTGGAGGAGTCGCCTTTCTCCAGCGATTCTGCAACTTCGTCTGCAGTGAGAGTCAAGGCAGCTTCTCTCATCACATTCGTATCAACCACCCAAGAGAAGCCATTCCCATGCTTGCCACCAGCACGTAACCCTTGGGGTCCACTGAGAAATTGGTCGATCATGTATGTAGCCTCTCTCTCTGTAATCCCATACGTGGCAGCTAGACTTGCCCTAACCTGAGGGCTGACGCTCGCGACAAATATTCTTCCATTATTATGCGAATCGACTTGGCGCGCAGACAATGAGATCTCAGGATATGCATCGAGGGTGTTTAGTACTTCGGCATGCGATTGCAGCGAGATCAACACTGCCTCAGCGGACGTCACACAACCAGAACATGCTAGGCAGTCTGTTAATGATATCTGTGCCGGTGGAAGGTTCGCTGGTTGGACTTTATCTTCGGTCGTTACTTCGTAAGGGTTCTAATCAGATTAGAAATCAGTTTTCCGCCATTGGATGTTGGGTAACAGGTCTGAATTGCAAAGAGTTCGAATTGACCTACCTCAGGATTCCGTGACTCCTTCTTGGGCAATGTCTCGACAGGTTTAATACAGGCCACACCTGGGGTAATAAAATCGTTAAGGTCGTCCGCGGATAGGATTGCGCTCATTGTGACAAATGCACTTCGACCTCCGCCGTGGCGTGGCCAACGCCAGGAGGTCTAAAATTCCGTGACTTTATGAACGGGACGACTCAATCAGAATACACTGATAGATGATTAATCCGGTCTCAGGCAAGGATGAAGACCTATTGGAGACGATGCAGTGATATGCAAGAAGACCAGGAGATTGACTAGAGAAGAAGTTCCTTTTTGGATTTGGAGACCTCCGCGGAGATCATTTCGGAGTGGCGATGCTTAGAAAGCTGCCAGGACCCCGCGCTAATCAACGTCCGATCGGATTGATAGACACACCGCCTTCCTCTTTAGTAAATATATTGTTTTTCTGCCGGATATTGTTGCCTACCGGCGATCGATAAGGCGATTGTCGCGTGTAAGCGCGACTTCTAAAGTAGCTAAAATGAAACAGAGATTGAATTGGCAACCCCAATCCATCTGGTCATTGCTCTTTTCCTGGGACTATTTACAATGTCTAATCCGAAGGGCAATAGACTCACTCAGACAAAACTCTCTGCATTCTATTTATTTCCTGAAAGAAGGAAGAGAGCGGCAGATGAGAGCTTATCCACCCCCACAAGAACAGGCTCTCCGCCCCTGTTCCAGCAGGAGAGTCGTGACGTGAGTGACCAACCATCAGAAAGTCCGACAGAGATAGCCTCTTCAGAAGAATGGGCTGATTCAGAACCATCTCAATCTCGAAACACACCTAGAACGCAGCGACCACCAGATGTGATACGAAGGCGCAACATGCTCTCACGAACAGCGCAAGAGACAAAGAAACTTCTTCCCAATCTTCTTCACACAATTCCTCAGGCACCACCTAAAGGCTACTTATATACCCCTCCATTACCCCCTGTTCTCAACAAGAAGTACTGTCCAGGATTCCTTCCTGCCGAGACCAAAGTTGTAGATGCAGATTCATTTGACACCGCCATCAACCTGGCCAACTGCGGCCAGTACATGACGGTACGAGACAGACGGCCTGTATGTGTGTTAAATATGGCAAATGCATACAGTGCGGGAGGAGGCTGGCTCAATGGAGCTCTCGCCCAAGAAGAAGCACTGTGCTACCGCAGCAGTCTCAGTTTTACATTGAAATTGAGATATTATCCTCTCGAGGACAATCAAGCAGTCTACTCACCAACTGTCGTCATCATTCGCGAGAGTATTAAGGATGGCCATAAACTCTTGGATTTGACTAAGCCCGATGAGCTCCCCGTTATGAGCATCATCAGCATTGCGGCGCTATGCCAACCGGGATTGACAACAGAGGGTTCATTACCCAAGTACAGGGATGCCAAAGATAGGGATCTAATGAAGGAGAAGATGCGCATCATCCTCCGTATTGCAGCCTTCAACGGTCATCGAAGGCTGGTCCTGGGTGCTTTTGGCTGTGGTGCCTTTCTGAACCCGAGGGACGAAGTTGCAGATTGTTGGGCAGAAATACTGAGCGAAAGTGAGTTCCAAGGGGGGTGGTGGGAAAGCATCGTCTTTGCAGTAATGGACGATTTGGGAAAAGGTAAGGATGGTGATGGTAATTTTGGAGTGTTCTATCGGAAGTTGCACGGGGTCATGGTATAGATATTGGACAGATCATAGGATCTAATTGATAAATTCACACTGTAATTATATACCACTGTACATCTCTCAAAATCCTCGGGTATTCATTCCCAACCGGCGCACAAGCCTCTACATGCAGCACTCCCAAACGCCAAGCTTCTCAATGTCGAACGATAGTCTATGCGCTACGACGGGTAGGCCGTCTCCTTCCGACAGTTCGTTCCTTAGCCTTGGTGGGCCCTTTGGTCGTTGGTTCCTCTTCTTCCACTTTTTCCTTTTTCATATTATTTTTACTTCGGCCGTTTGCAGCCCTTTTCTTTGGGGGAGCACTGTCCTCGACTGCTTCAGAATCACCCTCTGCCTTCGATGCCGCTGGTCGTTTCCTGTCTTCGTCACTGATATCTTTTGCAACCGGACCAGTCTTCTTTTGGACTGATGGAACAACTGCGCTTGTTCTGCCTCCTACCGTAAGGTAAACTATCTTGTCTCCGTTGGGCAAGACAGTAGGCTTGTTCTTCTTTCCTTTGCCCCAGCGGTGCTTGAACAGCCAGTCTTCAGGAAATTTTTCCGAATCAGCCAGCAGTTCCACAGAGGTGTCGCAGACATAATGAATGGAAGAATGCAGTTGTTTAATTTGATCATCAGTCAGTGTGTTGCTGTATTGCTCTGGATGTATCTTTGCGTGGTAAAGAATCTCATCACTAGAATAATGTCAGCACATACGACGTCTTATTAAGCATGGCACCAAAGATGGTCTTACCCCATCCAATTTCCAATACCACTGATATTGGCCTGGTCAAGCAGAAGAGCCTTTATAGGAACCTTCTTGCTTTTGACTTTCTCCTTGAGCCAGTCCTCAGTCAATATGTCCCTGTCTGCAACGGGGTCCGGCCCGTTTTCCTTCAAAGGACCGAACTTCCGAATCTCATCTGCTGGGCAATCGACTAGCCTGATTCTTGCCAATCTCCGGAAGTCAACAAATGCAGCCTCCGTCTTCGGATCCTCGTCAGTTTCCAGGAGAAATTTCCAATACTTAGGTGGCCAGTCTTTATCCTCCGGTTTGTCTGTCCGGTAATAGTACGTATCCGCATTCCTGATCTTCAGCCATCCAGCCATGCCAAAATGCATCACCGCATGCGGTGGTGAGGACATGGTGATCCAGAAATATTTGCCCTGTTGGCCAGCACCAGCGATAGTCTTTCCCTGCATGGCCTTCTGGAACTCATCCGCGCTCGTGCCAGCCTTACCGAAGACAATATCATCATGCTGTGTCTGAACGCTTGCTAACTTCTTGCCGACAAGATGTTTGCGGATAAAGTGCACAATGCGCGACACCTCAGCTAATTCAGGCATGATGAAGATTCAAGTTGGATAGTGATTCAATTAGGAAGGAGGCCGCTGGAACAGAAATACGTACAACGCAAAGACGTCTACCAAGCAATCTGGCAGCAGCTCCCTTTTAGAGAAGATGAAAGCTATGATAGCTATGGAAGAAACGAGCCTGTAGCACTCTGATTTGGGCTTATGGCTAGATCTACAACGTGTAATGATGGTGGCGTATTTGTAGCGCGCGTCGAGGCGCGTTGTCCCGTGACCTCGACATTTATCCATATTCGGATGATGAGCTCAGACCCGCCGCAGGATGTACTCCGCCGGCTCGGACACTCGAGTTCTCACAACATATGCTTCCAGCAGCTTTTTCTGACTGGACAACTCCTCACATGATCCCTTTGGAAACATCAGGGGACTTTATAGCGGGATTCTGCCAGTAATATTATCTGCATCAGAGCAGGTCAAACCACTGCCGCCACCTGTATAAACCTCTTATTCTTAATCCCCACTCAATCTTTCTAACTACACAATCTGGAGTGGTTCTGGGCAAGAAGGTTACAATCTTCTGGACAGGTGGAGGAGCCGACGGGTCGGAAGATGTCACGGCAATCGTCAACAGCAGCTCCGGAATTGAGCCCTCAATTCTGCTTCAATGAGAGAGTACTACGAGGTGCGCAGAATCACACCGGAGTAATGGGCTCTTGCGACGGTGCTAACATTTCTATGACTGTGTAGATTTCTTGCGACTCTCACGGTCTACGATAGACGATTCGATCACACAAAACCTCAATGCCTTGGTGACACCGGCTCGCTCGGGCTTCGACCCTTCCTCTACCGCCGTGCGCCAGACAGATGCACGTATCCAAAAGACAATAGATCCCGCAGCTTGCCAATCATTCAAGGACAATGTCTTATTCCCTTCATGGCAGACACGATCGGATGTCCTGAACTATTGTGCTGGTGTAGCTACGAGTCCTGATCCTGACGATCCCGATCTTATTCTTCGAGAAACGGAATCCGCAAAAGATCGCGAACGGGTGGTGGACGAACGACTGGACCCTTACTCAGCTCGTTTCTTCCCCCGAGAACCGCGCACCGAGTCTTTGGCATTCCTGATCCGCAATGAACGCAGCGTTGAGCAGATCATTCGTGCTCGGACGTGGGGTTTGGTGACGGAGAGGTGCGGCGACGCTGCGGGAGATTGGGAACAAGCACTGAATCGATGGCGAGAAAGCAAAGGACAACGATCATCATGAAAGAAAATGAAATTGCGTGGTACATGGGCACCTTGCCTCCAAAGCATGATCGGATGGTGTAAGGTCAATTCTCGGCTCTATGGCGCAAGGTTTCAAGCGGAATATGAAGTTATTGCATTTTCAAAGCGCGCCGAAAAAGCAATATGTTATATATCATGTGTACATGTACTCGAAATATGTAAAATGGACATAGTATGGAATGCGGCAGTTGAATCTAAGACGAGAGTTTAGGTTGAAGATCCGGCATGGGAGACTCCCTGAAAGGATGAAAAAGAAAGAAATAAAAAATAACTTAGTTAAAAAGAAACATTTAAATATACACAGTAGCTCATTCTCGAATTAATTGTCGCTGAATTTGGGAGCGTATAATGATATGCACGTGCATAGAACATGCATAGCACATGGAAATGAGGTTCGGATAATTATTTGTCGACCGCCGGACAAGTCGCAGCTTCAGGGTTTCCCTCCAGCATTGTCGCATTAGACTCCGTGCAGCCCCCTAAGCAGTGACCGTGAACAGCTATGGAACTGTTGGCCAGGTCACAGTGACACACTCTCCCTGTCTCATTTCTGTACTATACTGTTAGCGACTTATTCTCTTTGGGCAGTTATTCCGACGCACATCATCGGTCCTTCTCACACACAGTCACAACTTGACGACCGCCGCAGTTCCTCAGCTCCCTCAGTGTCATCAACACTGATCCATAGTCGCCATGCCTCAACAATTGAGCTCCAAGGATGCATCACTGTTCCGCCAGGTGGTTCGCCACTATGAGAACAAGCAATACAAGAAGGGTACGTCTTATGCGGTACTGGGGCACTCCCCAAAAGCGGGGCCAATATTAACTGCGTGTTTCCTTCCCAGGTCTCAAAGCCGCAGACCAGATCCTGCGCAAGACCCCCAACCATGGTGACACCCAAGCAATGAAAGCTTTAATCATGAGCAACCAGGGTCAACAAGAAGAAGCCTTCGCGCTCGCGAAGGAGGCGCTCAAGAACGACATGAAGTCGCACGTCTGCTGGCACGTCTACGGTCTGCTTTATAGAGCAGAGAAGAACTTCGAGGAAGCAATCAAAGCATACAAGTTCGCCTTGAGATTGGAGCCGGACTCCCAGCCCATTCAACGCGATTTAGCTCTGCTCCAGATGCAGATGCGGGATTATCAAGGATATGTCCAGAGCAGAAGCTCCATGCTCCAGGCACGACCGGCCTTCCGACAGAACTGGACCGCGTTGGCGATTGCGCATCACCTAGCCGGCAATCTCACAGAGGCAGAGAATGTGTTGACCACGTACGAGGAGACACTCAAGACTCCCCCGCCAAGATCTGATATGGAGCATTCCGAGGCGGTCCTCTATAAGAACATGATCATCGCTGAATCAGGCAACCTAGAGAAGGCACTGGAGCATCTAGATGCTGTTGGCAAGAGATGCTCAGATGTGCTCGCAGTCATGGAAATGAGAGCTGATTATCTCCTGCGCCTTGACCGAAAGGCGGAAGCCGAGGCTGCTTATGCTGCTCTCCTCGACCGGAATCCTGAGAACTCGAACTACTATGAAGGGTTGATAAAGGCTAAGGGAATCCCCGAGACTGATCACAGTGCATTGAAAGCTGTGTACGACCAGTGGGTCGAGAAATACCCCAAGGGAGACGCCCCGCGTCGGATGCCTCTGGACTTCCTGGAAGGCGATGAGTTTAAGGCTGCTGCAGACTCTTATCTTCAGCGGATGCTCCGAAGAGGTGTCCCATCGCTTTTCGCAAATATCAAGACTCTCTACACCAACCCGGCCAAGCGTGACACCGTTCAAGAGCTTGTTGAAGGTTATGCTGCAGGCAAGGCTGACAGCAACTCGAACGGCTCCGCAGAGAACAAGGTCAACAGTGATGGCACAGATTTCAAGTCTTCTGTTTTTTATTTCCTCGCCCAGCATTACAACTACCATCTAAGCCGTGATCTTGCCAAGGCTATGGAATATCTGGACAAGGCTATCGAACTGGCTCCTAAATCGGTTGATTATCAAATGACCAAGGCACGGATATGGAAGCATTATGGCAATCCCCTGAAGGCTGCAGAGGCCATGGAGCAGGCCAGGCAGCTGGATGAGAAAGATCGCTACATCAACTCGAAAGCTGCTAAGTATCAACTTCGAAATGACGACAATGAGAAGGCCCTTGATGATATGAGTAAATTCACACGCAACGAGACTATTGGTGGTGCACTCGGTGACCTGCACGAAATGCAATGTGTTTGGTATCTTACCGAGGACGGAGAGTCCTACTTGCGCCAGAGGAAGCTTGGACCTGCTCTGAAACGGTTCCATGCTGTTCAGACTATCTTTGACGTCTGGCAGGAAGATCAGTTCGACTTCCATAGCTTTTCTCTGAGAAAGGGCATGATCCGGGCCTACGTTGACATGGTTCGCTGGGAGGATCGCCTGCGAGATCATCCCTTCTACAGACGGATGGCTATTTCCGCTGTCAAAGCTTATCTTCTCCTGCATGATCAGCCTGATCTTGTTCATGGTCCTTTGCCTGCAGGTCTGAACGGTGGTGAGGAGGATAGTGCCGAAAGGAGGAAGGCCCTGAAGAAGGCAAAGAAGGAGCAGCAGAAGCTTGAGAGGGCAGAGGCTGAGAAGAGAGACGCGAAGAGGGCAGCGAGCGCCACCGCAAAGAGTCTTGATGGCGAGAATAAAAAGGAGGACACAGATCCTTTCGGAACGAAGCTCGTGCAGACCCAAGAACCCTTGAAGGATGCGCTTAAGTTCCTGACGCCTTTGCTGGAGTTCAGTCCCGGTAGCATTGAGGCGCAGAACGTTGGATTTGAGGTCCACTTGAGAAGAAGTAAGTTTCATGACCAGCTATTCAACTCACATTTACTGATTGATTTTCTCTAGAGAAGTACCTCCTGGCGCTGAAGTGCCTTCTTGCGGCCCATTCCATCGATGCTTCGAATCCGACACTCCACGTCCAACTCCTTCGCTTCCGCCAAGCACTTGATTCTCTCTCGGAACCTCTCCCTCCTAATGTTGCGGAAGCCATCAGCAGTGAATTTGAGCCTCTCCTCTCGAAGTCTACTAACCTCGCCGAATTCAATAGCTCATTCCTCGCCGCTCACAAGACCAGCACAGATCACGTGCAAGCTGCGCTGACTGCTCGGTTGCTGCTCAACCCTGACTCCAAGTCACAGTGTGAGCAGGATCTCCTATCCACTCTTGATCTGGAGGATGCCACGATACAGAAGGCTGTGGCGGGTCTGGACCTGCTCAATGAGTGGGGTAGTAACCAGGCTGCAAAGACCGCCTACATCGAAAAGGCCCACAACAAGTGGAATGAAGCGTCTGCGTTCAAGACGAATTAGATTATCTCAGTTACGGTGGAAAAAGGGATAGAAGATGTTTCTCTTCGTACTCCCCTCGAAAAGTGCCGGAGCCACAGAACCATTTGGTATGCTAGATGTATGTGGAGGAATAGGAGGAGCCATCCTATCGATCATGGCAGTCCGGATCCGTTCTGGAAAGGGTTCCTGAACCTTGCTGATGAAGTAAAAAAAAGAAAAGAAAAGAAAAGAGAAAGGGGGAATGCATGCTAGCTATTACTGTTATCTGACTGACCACATGTACTGTACGATATGTAGGTAGTGGGCTCAGCCATTTATCAGAAAAGCCAATTGGGCAGAGTGAGTGCCTTTGCCAACTGTTCCTTGTGTAGCCTCCTTTTTTCCCCTTAGGCACGTTTCGCCATGTAGCAAAAGTGACCATGCTGTAGTGTGGACCTGAGATGTATCGACTTGGCTTTTCCCCATTTTCTGCCTGGACGGCTTATATACCATTTGGTGAAGGTGAGAAACAGAAGTCGGTTAATTATAACATCGTACATCTATGCCCTCTATACGCAGACTAATATACAGAATCGAGATCATTGCAGATTATTTTGTTCCCACATCCAACACCGGGATCATACAAGAAGTTATATTTTCACTCCTCATCGACATTTGGAAGGATTGGTTTCCTCCTCAGAGTAGCTTCATCTTCTCCATACCCATACTCAATCCACAGCTTCTTCCACAAGGGGATGTGCTTAGGCTTCTCCTCTCCCTTGACCCATTCCTTGTCTTCGGCGATGCGTTCGGCGCGGGCCTCTTCCTCGGGGCTCACTACGAAGCGGCGCATGCGGGAGGTGATACGTGGATCGAGGACCATGTCGTCGAGCCATTCGCGCTCCTCATCGGGAATGGTCTCTGAGCGCTTGTGGACGGATTTGTGCCATTCTTTCTCTTCCTCTTCGAGAACGATTTGTTGTTCATGAGAGGCAGAGGATGGGCTGGAGTCATCGGAGATCGTGAGTTGGGGGTCAGATAAGTTGTCGGTGACGGTGGAGGGTGTGAGGATTGGAGAGGCACTGTAGGAACCGTCCGAATATAGTCGGGTAGATGAGGCGAGAACAATAGCGGCTACTTCCCGTCCAATGTCATCTGCGAGATACCGCTTGGTCAGGAAACGGTAGATGCGGATGGGGGTGTTCAAGAAGCCGAGGATGTGAGGGAATGGGACGGGAGTAGATCCCTCCAAGGTGGATGGCATGGTAGGAGGGAGGCTCCGGGACGGGTACTCTGTCGGCGAGATATATGCCGGTGTCTGCCCAGGAGGTGTAGCTGGTTTCTCAGGTTTCTGCTCCTCCTTCTTCTCATCGGTCTTTTTCTGTTCTTCAGAGTCGGCAGTCGGAGATGCATCGTCCGAGCTTGGAGTCTCAGGCTCGGGAGCCGGGGGAGCTGGCGGAGGAGGCGGAGGAGGAGGCGGAGGATCAAGTGGGCCAAGCCAGCCCTCATGGAGACCCCGGATGTATTCTTTCCAAGTATGCCTTCCAATAACAATGTCACCCTTTGGTCCAGGTTCTTCCTTACTACCCTTCAGCCTCCGGAACTCCTCAAGGACATTCTCTTTGTTTGGTTCTTCCACCACGCTGCTGGGTTCGCCTGCTCTCCGTCTGAATTTCCGAATCTTCTCTGCAAGGCCCGCCCTGACATCTCCTTCTCTTCTGCCCTCAATAACATCGTAATCCAAAGCAGCAGCAACTAGGATGGGCTTGACATATTCTTGGAAGTGTTCTCGGGCAACTCTCAGACCGTCACCGGGTGGTGCAGCAAGGAAAATTGTGACCTTCCTCCTCAATTCGTCAACTGGCAGAGGTTCGTTGGCAAGATGGGCAACCAGGTTGCACCACTTCTGCTGTGCACGCTTCTTCTCTCTCCGGTCATAGATCAGAGCGCCGGTAAAAGAGCCCGTTATCGTGAGAAAGATCATCCAATTGCGGGAGGGCAATTTGAAGCGGAAGTTAGGCAGACCTGTTTATTCCATCAGTACGTGCTTAAATAGACGAGTGTAGAGCAACCCATACCTAGCATCTTCAGGGCAGGGTTCTGTGGCTTCGGAGGCGGCTTCGGCACAGCATTCTGGGGCTGACCAGAGGCAGCAGTTTGGTTCGAAGATTCCGCCATGTTGTTCAAGATTCAAGCACCCTTTATAGAAAGAAGGATGCTGAAACAAGGGCTTCCTCTCGACGGAGACAGACCGGTGCCCTGGAATAGAGGTTCTGGAGCTCGCGTCCTCGACTTGTCGTCTCCTGCGGCCAAAAAAGTTGATGTCCGCGGAAGCTCTGGCCGGAGTTAAGTTGTTCCGTCATGGTCGGCGGAAGCCAAACTTTATTTCGGATGTGAAATCTGATAAAAGCGGATGATGATGCGATGATTTGCATCTGCTGGACAGGGAACCATTGTCAAAGTGTATGCTAATAATAGTAGATGTCTATCACTTTGTTGGATGTGCTTTTTACAGGTGATAGACATGTTCAGTGCTGGAATTGTCTAGTAAGGTACCATCCCTTTTAGACGCCTAAGATAAGCTATCAGGCATTCAGGATCAATGTCAGGAGCGCACAAAACACCAAATAAGCTGTTCCTACTTTACAGAAGTTGATACTATTTTGATATCATCCCTTATAATTTCATTGAAATGATGGATTGATTCACCCTATATCTGGGAACAAATGACCAGGTGATCTATCCACTTATTGGCGTTCAATTTATAACCCACATTGTCTATCGACCTAGGTCGATTTTGAAAATCATCTCAAGACACCAGTCCATGTACCCCGCGACTTTCACAGGGAATAGAATGTTCCCTATGACAACAGTAAACAACCACCATTGTTCAGTAAATCAACCCCGTAATCCGGCTAGAATCGACCCCCGTGACCTCGCTTATTGGGCCATTGGGGGCAATGTTCCTGAGGCGTTTCATGGATGGGCCCCGATAGCCTGCGGCGGTCATCGTCACGCTAAACTGAGCCAAGTAACTTATCGATCCAGACAACTCTTTGCTGTCTCTGCTTCTCCTTAACCATTTGGTTCTTCGTTTACTCTTCACCATCTCCCTTCATTTATCGTTTTCCAGTTAATTCAGGTCCTGTATCCGTCTGCGGGCTCGTACGGTCTGACTCGCGCTTCTGGTCTGGCCGACGAGATCCCCTCGTACTCGTCTCACCAGTCGGTCCCCTGAGTCCTGTGCCACCTGCTCACTTCCCCACCCCCTTTGTCCTCTGTCGTTTTCTCCAACTTCACGCTCACCGTTTCGAACGTGGGCACATCCGTCACGATGGCGGGAAACAACAATCATCTACACCTGAATTTCGGGTACAACGATCGTAACTTTAACCAGGCCAACAACCGCGCCTATCCTACGACCCCCTCCACCTTCCCGCAGCCGATCTACGCCAACGGCGGTCAGGATTATGTTGACTCTCATCAGGCGGCCCAGAACGCGGCCTATAATCAGGGATACTTCATGAATCACCCATACCAGGCTCAGCAGGCCCAGTATGCGCAGCAGCAGCAGTACGCTCAGCACAACCTCCAGACTCCGCAGACCGCATACCAGTCTCGTATGGGCTACAACGCCAACGATGGTACCAATGGCCTGATTCAGCAGTTTTCGAATCAAGATCTGAGTGCCTCTCCTCGTGCAGGGCTCTTCGCTCGCGGGGGCTCTCCTGGCCAGCGTCCTCGCACATCTGGCTCCCAAGGACAGCAAGGTGGTCTTCCCAACTCGCGTAGCCCCAAGCCTCAGGGTGAAGAAGAGGAACTCCAGAAATACCCTGACCGGTATTCGGAGAATGTCCACAAGCGTGGAAAGGCACTGAAGGAATTGGTCACTGTCTTCTTCCAGGAGAACATCGAGCGTGCTCGCGATCGCAACATGCGGTAAGTATCCATAGGATCCATTTCTACACGCTACTGGTGCTGACGCAGATACCGGGGCAGTGCTGCGAACCTTGACCATATGCTCCGCGACCCGAATATCCCAGCCGATAAGAAGCGGCAGGAGGCCGATACAATGGCCAAGAAGGAGTCAACTTTCCTTCGGTTCCTGCGCACCAAGGAGACCCCGGCCAACTTCCAGACTATTAAGGTCATCGGAAAGGGTGCTTTTGGAGAGGTGAAGCTTGTCCAGAGGAAGAGCGACGGAAAGATCTACGCCCTTAAGTCGTTGATTAAGACAGAGATGTTTAAGAAGGATCAGTTGGCACATGTCCGCGCTGAGCGTGATATCCTGGCTGACTCCAAGGACAACCCATGGCTAGTGAAGCTGCACGCTTCCTTCCAAGACAACGCTTACCTCTATTTGCTCATGGAGTTCCTTCCCGGTGGTGACTTGATGACTATGCTTATCAAATACGAGATTTTCTCAGAGGATATCACGAGGTTCTACATGGCAGAAATCGTGATGGCTATTGAGGCTGTCCATCAATTGGGCTTCCTCCATCGGTAAGTCTCAGCCCATTCAACATACGAATATTTGTCTCTGTATTCATGATCATGGGGTGCTGACAGACTATGGTCTCGTATAGTGATATCAAGCCGGATAACATCCTTCTTGACCGTGGTGGTCACATCAAGCTCACTGACTTCGGTCTCTCCACCGGAGGAAAGAAGACTCACGACAATGCTTACTACCAGAACCTCCTCAAGAACTCAACCTCGAAGGACAAGAATCGCAACTCTGGCTACTTCTCAGATTCGATCAATCTGACAGTCTCCAACCGTGGACAGATCAACACTTGGAGGAAGTCTCGTCGTGCGATGGCGTATTCCACCGTTGGTACTCCGGACTACATTGCCCCGGAGATCTTCAATGGCCAAGGTTACACCTACCTGTGCGACTGGTGGTCCGTTGGTGCCATCATGTTCGAATGTCTTGTAGGCTGGCCACCATTCTGTGCTGAGGAAACTACCGACACCTACCGGAAGATCGTAAACTGGAGGGAGTGTCTCTACTTCCCAGAGGAACTCACTCTGTCGCGGGAGTCAGAGTCGCTTATTAGAAGGTATTTTAGCCCCCTTTCAAGCATCATAAATTTTATTTCTAACGGCTCTCGACAGCTTCCTTTGCGATGCCGAGCACCGTATTGGCAATGAGGGTGGTGCTCACGGAGGTGCCACCCAGATCAAGAACCACCCATTCTTCCGAGGTGTGGTCTGGGATCAGTTGCGCAGCATTCGTGCTCCTTTCGAACCCAAGTTGAGCTCTAATGTCGATGTTTCCTACTTCCCTGTCGACGAGATTCCCCAGGAGGATACCAGCGCTGCTCACCGTGCACAGGCTCGTGCTATGCCGGAGGAGCAGGAGGCGGAGATGAGCCTTCCTTTCATTGGTTACACCTACAAGGCTTTCAATGCCTTCCAAGCGAGCTAGAGAGCTAGCTGACGACCCAAGATTGGGAGTGACGGTGAACCTGGCTGGGAAGTCTCTGGCAGGCGGGCTTGTATCCACGTCTTTTCAGCGGTTCACCTACGTCCTAATTCGGTTTATGTGGATACTCCTTGTCGTTCAACATGCAGCGAAAGTTTTCCCCAGTGGTAATGACCCTGCGCATCTGCTTTTCTCAACGTTATTTGTGATTTATATTGTGAGGCAACGACTACCGCCGTCTGTTGGCGATGATTGTATCCCGTCTCTGTGGGTTATGTATGCATGTGCATGTCCTCTGGCGTGGCGTCGAGGATCGATTTCCATGAAGTACTATTTGGTCGGAAACATGTCATAATGACCTGGCTTGTCTAGCTAGATCCTGCATATGGACAAATCTTTGAAATAAAAAGAAAAACAGAAAGAGAAGATCATCAAGGTGGCCTACAGATTACATCCTTCTGGCTGTCAAAGTCCTCTGTAGATCATCCGTTGTAACATCCTGCATCAGATGGTGATGCAATGTGAGCAGGAAAGAAATACCGTAGGATTGCAGACTTGGTTATATTGAAAGATGCATCTACTGAGTTGATTCTGAGACTCAATACTTGGCAAGAAGTCAAGCTTATCCTTAGGCATTACTAACGCTATCAAATATTTTGTTTTGAGGTGACGATTTACCATGTCGATCATAGAAATACTTTCTATCTTCACCTCACGAAGTATAGGACATCTCTAGTAAAATAATGGCATGCTGCAGTGGATAATCGAACGCCTTTCGTTGGCTATTAACATTGAAATTCAAACTCTGATCCCAACAGCCCTAGAACGCCTAACCGTAACCCACTAGAGATACATGCTCCCTGTTCTGATATCGATCGAAGAAATTTCTTTTCCACAAAAATATGCGCACGCCGTAGAGATCTTACTGAGGGTTTGCTGGCGCCAGACCAGGGACACCACTAAACCTCTCTTCACGTTCCGTCTTGAACATGATCTGGATCCAGAACTCCTTGCTATCCTCATCGAACCACGTCCAGTACCGACCCTCTCTCCGATCGATTTCTCTCGCTTGCAACTTGAAGCCGCATGACTGGTACGGCTCTGCGGCCACAACGAGGTACTGGAAGTTCTTGTCCGGCGGCTCGTCCACCTTCTGCTCGAAAGCGGACATGAATCGCACTCGCGGCTTCACTCCAGGCGTAATCTGGTCGTATTGCAATTGGAACAGCAATCCCAGCTGTCTCGTCAAGGGATCTCGAATCTTCGTGATTTTGTAACCCGGTCGTCCAATCTTCAACGTCTGCTTCTTCACCTGCACACCCATTGCCCCGGGAAGTAGCGCATCTTGGTTCTTTCCTTCCTTTTGCTCTCTGGCCGCGCGACGCGCCAGGTTCGTCTGGTGCTTACGACCCTGGGTGTGGGCGAGATACGAGCCATCGTTCTGGTGGACGGTCAAGCAGAGACGACACTCAAAGCTTCCGACGTGGTTCTTGAAGAAGTAAGGGTCTTTGTCGAGGTCGATAGTCTCGAGTGCGAGCTTTCGTAGACGCTCGCGACGGTCTGCGTTTGTTGCGGAGTGCGATGCGACACCACCGCCACCGAATTTGGAACCTGCGCGGTTCTAAGAGAGAGTTAGAGGTTTCATCTAGATTAAACACAGGACCATGAAAGTGCTTACCTGGTAATCCATGTTGAGGTATGCACCCTACTGCACTGTCCTTCGTACAAATCAGGATAACAGTGGCGCAATCCGGGGTATCACAGCTTTCTCGAAGCTCGAGATTGAAGGTCACAATTCTGGAAGTTCCGCAAAGCTTTGTTTATGTAATCAATTTAAGCAACGCCGCGGTCTCGCGTACTATTGGCTCCGCACTTCACGCTGGATTGCGGCCTTAGTCTGGCTGATGTCTATTATGCTCCAAACGAACTAAAGACACTCCGTATATGTTCGAAGCTATGTTTACATAGGCCTACGAGATATGAGTAATAAATTTTATGAAGGCCAACGGCTATCGTTTGATGGTGCGTTGTGTACCGTTCGCTATATCGGAAAGGTCGAGGGCACGTCTGGCGAATGGCTCGGAGTGGAATGGGACGATCCCACGCGCGGGAAGCATCCAGGGGAACATAAGGGAGTGAGGTATTTCAAGTGTAATGATTATCTTCCCATCCCCGAATACATTACACATTTTTCCTGGCTTATGCTTATACTTAGTACGCAGGCAAAAGTAAACACCCCACAGCGGGGTCGTTCGTTCGTCCCTCCCGGCCAGCGGAGAAGGCACGAGGATTCCTCGAAGCTGTGCATGAAAAGTATGCATCGGAATTCGAGGAAGAGTTAGCCAAGCGCGAGCAGCAAGGAGGTGTGAGAGCTGCTGTACCGCTTCATGATCTCATCCGATTCAACGGGAAGGTCGTAGAAGAAGTCGGGTTTGAGAAGATCCGAAAACAGCTCGCTGAACTGCAGGAGCTGAAGATCGTAATCCTGGATGGTCTCCGTATTGCTGGGTTACTGGCAGGTGATGATTCTGCAGAACAACGAGACAAGGCCATCGGAGATATTGAGAAGACATCTCCCAAGATCGTTGAACTTGACCTTAGTCGTAACCTACTAGAGAGATGGGTGGATGTTAGAGATATATGCAAGCCGTTGAAGAATATCAGGCTTTTGAAGTTGAAGTAAGTTCTTGTGCAGAATTACAAAAGCACATTTCATTTGCTGATGCCTCTATAGCGGAAACCGATTCGAAGCTATCAATACTGAATTGACATTTGAGCGGATTTCAGAATTACATTTGGATGATACCCTATTGACCTCGGATGAGGTATGAGACTATTACCTTCTGACGTTTATCAATGTGGGGGTTGTTCTAACATGTCGACTGCAGATCGCCCTTCTGAGCCATCAATTTGCATCTCTCACGTCTTTATTCGCATCCACCAACCAGATATCCTCTATCTCAGCACTGCTATCACACACAATCAAGAACCTAACACTAGAGAATAATGAGATAGAATCTCTTTCCGCAGTCCGGCATCTGGCCTCGCTTCCGAACTTAGAACGACTATCTTTAAGAGGCAATGATATACGCAGTGTCCTCCCCTCAAATACGACCCGAGAAGACCCATCATTTCAATTCTCGTCTACCGTCCAATCTCTTGATATCTCTCGCAACAAGATCAACTCTTGGAGCCTCGTCAATGCTCTTCCACGACTATTTCCCGGTCTGAAATCTCTACGGATTTCTGATAACCCTATTTACGACCAACCAGTGGCCCCCTCCAATGTCACAAATCTACCTGAAAAACCAATGACAGTCGAAGAGGCATTCATGCTGACACTAGCCCGTCTGCGCAACCTCGAGTCTCTGAATTACAGCAAGATTACCCCGCAAGAGAGGACTAACGGAGAGCTGTACTATTTGTCCTTGATTGGAAAGGAATTCTCAGCTTATCCTGAAAGTGAAGAGAAGAGCATTCTCGCAAGCCATCCTCGGTACGGTGAGCTGTGTGAGCTTTACGGGGAGCCGGTCATTAGAAGAACATTGGATTCATCTAGAGGGGACATCAATCCTCACTCTGTTGCCGCGAGACTGGTCAAGTTTGCATTCTATATACCCGCCACCTCGTCTTCACAGTCTCCTCCTCCTGAATCCGACACCAGCCAAAAGAGGGAACAGACTCAAGAAATTCCACGCACCTTCGATGTCTACAGGGTGAAAGCCATCGTCTCACGGATTTTCGGGCTGACTCCTCTTGGTTTCCGACTAATCTGGGAGACAGATGAATGGGATCCCGTCGATGAAGCGGACACCGGTCTAGACGAGTGGGACAGTAGCGATGACGAACCAGATATCACTGAAAGCGAATACCAGAAGATAAACAAAGAGGGAACTGCGTCAGATAGAGTCATGACACGCGAGGATGGTAATAAATTCGTCAAGAGAGAGGTAGAGCTAGTAGATTCGACAAGGCAGGTGGGGTACTGGTTCAATGATGATCTCAGGGAGGCGACTGTGAGAGTGGAAGTCTTCTAGATTATGATCGTACAGTTGGATATGGGAATAAAGATCCTATTACTATACTAGTAATGTGGAATACTATCTTCAGGAGCCCAAAATAAATGGCTGTTCCATGGAAGGAATGAGTTAGGACGCAGGTCTTTGTTTTTCATTCTGTCAAAGTCCGGATTCAGATGCCATTTCCATACTCCATCCTCATACCTAGATCATAGCTTCTCTTTGTTTTATCTTTCCCTGCGTGTCCCGATAGGCTGCGGGCAATACACCCTCGAGCGCTGCCTTGATCTGCAACGCCAGGATGCGTGAATACCACCGATGCTTCTGCGTATCACCGCCCATGGCCCAGTAGTTATCGATGCGTAAATGACGTTTCCACACACCACGGATTTCGCCTTCTCCATCTATACCCCCATGTGGTATCGAGACGGACCGCAATGTCATGAGGGTCAAGCAAGTTCTTGTTACCGTCATCCTCCCCGTTGGTCTTAGCAGCTGTGTTTCCACGTCCTAGGATTTCTGCAGCTGTGGCACGAACGTCCTTATCAGCCAACCCAGTGCACCACACCACAGCATCCGCATCGAGAGTGCTGTTGTCTGAGAACCGTAGTCCTGTTGCGGTGTACCCGACGGGCTCGACTCTAGCTTTCACGCCTTCCTTGCCTTCTGCCAGTAAATTCGTCCCGCCCACGTCCACATAGTGCCCGCCGGCCCGTTCTAACAGGTTGTGTGTCAAGGATGCGTCGGGGTGAAGGCTGTCGATGACGGGGAAACCAGCCGCAATGAATGCTGCATAGGGGTCCGGCTCCTTGGACGCAAAGGCCGCAAATAGGTCTCGAGATATCTGACTACTCACACATGTCGGCAGTGTCAGGAGGCGTTTATCTGCTGCCTCAACGCCCAAGTCATAAAGACCTAGGCTGTGCTTATAAAGACGTACTCCACGGGGAGAACGTAAGTCGGGGATCGGACAACCATAGTCGTCTGAAGTCCGACAGTATAGCAGTCTTCAAGAACGTCGAATGCTGTATTAGCCGAGCCGATTATAAGGATAGACTAATATGGATTCTAGCAGCACGTAAGAAACCGGTCAGGTCTTCAAAACGACTCACTTTCACCCCATTTTCCCTCAACTTTTCGGCACTTTTGTATTCCGCTAAGTGGATACTGATGCCCATGTACAGGTGATGATCTGCCATTGGTGGCAGATAGGGCTTCTGGGATCCTAGGCCCGCCGCCTGGACGAGATGCTTGGAAATAGCTGTTTGTTGACCAGAGGGGGTCTGAAACTTGACAATCCATCGTTTGGCCGACTGATCGTACATTGTCGACTGGATCCTAGCCAATGTGATTATATTAAGGTTAAAACTACTACATATCGTCGTATATGATCCGCCAATTCATCCTTCAAGAGAAGGTGTGGTGTTTGAAGCTGCTTGCTATAGCCTAATTGCGGGACTCGGTATTATTATATATTTCTCCCAATGGCATGCAAAAGACGTCACTCATCGTGGGTTGACGGAATGGAGTCAAAGACAAACCCTCTCTTACGCAAATATGGCAACTCGCAGAGTGATGTTGGAAGGTGAAACCGCATACCAATCGTAATGCAGAGCCCAGTCATCGCCGGGGTGGGCATTTCGCTCAGCCATAACGCTCTCAACGCCTAGGGCTTTGAGGCGTGCGGAAAGAGCGACAGCACTGTATGAATGAAATAGTAAGAAAACCTTGGAGTAGTTTGGTTTGTCTAGTTGTCTCAGCTTACGCATTTCCGCCTCCGATGATGAAGGATGAAGACATCCATTTCAAAAGTTTCCAAGCCATCTAATTGTCTACTAGGAGATTGGAGCAAAGCCTCATCTTCTGGTTGCAAATCTAGGTTCTCAAGTCTAGTGCTCACGATCCAAATCTTCCACTCTATAGTCTCATCGTTAATAGCGTTTTTGACAGGCAAGAGCAACATCCTGCCGCTACATGTGGCCGCTGGCACGCTACTTGAATAATTAATGAATTGCTATATTCATAAACAGAAGAAGATGTTAACTATATGTCCTCTTCTGTCATAATATCCGAAGGTTAGGGTCATTTGCTTACAAGGACCGGAGTAGCTGGGATGAATTGGGCTTCTCCCTCGAGCTTGATCTCTCCGATGACGTTCCGGAGCCTCTTAGTTTCCAACGAGTTCGCGGCAATCACGGTGGGATTATTGAATGTACGCAGGTGGTAGGTCAGCGCCAGTTGGTTCTTTCCAGTACGCCTTTCCGGTAAAGAAGCAGCTTTCTAGAGCCTCTGCATCATCGGCCGCCAGGGCATCGTTGAATGTTCTCAACACTGTGAGCGCCTGCTTAGTTGGCTCTTCGCCGGCCATAGAATCCGGTTCTACTATGAGATTGCAACTCGCTAGCAGCCATATTTTGAGATTAATAGTGTGACGTCGATTGCACCGCTTAGGGTGAATTGATGCATATCCACTGGCACGTCATGAGGTCTTGCTTGAAGGAATTGTGCTGGTGCAGATGGTCGTCTTAGTTACTCTCGCTACTTCTGCTGGTCCACCGGTTGCTGCCCAGTCTTCCTCCGTATCGGCAGAGGAAACGCAGCAGGGCTGTTGAACAATTGACCACTTGCAAAATTGGCCATGTGTCTTATCTTTTCAGATGTCTCTAACATGCCTCTCGTCGAGTGACGTGTTAGCAAGATGAGTCAGAAAGTTTA
The DNA here is from genome assembly GCA_003116535.1 of Paecilomyces niveus. Classification (NCBI taxonomy): domain Eukaryota; kingdom Fungi; phylum Ascomycota; class Eurotiomycetes; order Eurotiales; family Thermoascaceae; genus Paecilomyces; species Paecilomyces niveus. The sequence continues at coordinate 22,388 of QEIL01000045.1, forward strand.
TCTGTCGTCACCTTCACAAGTACAACGTAAATCCCACACCCAGTTCCTTCCCGTAGTCTCATGAACAGCGCGTCCATCCACATCGATGCTAGCGATGTCGGCAGCCTCTTTGCGGACTGTGCCGTTAGGAAGAAATAAGAACGCGAAAATGTATCCCACCACTAGGCGCAAATTTGATCCCTCGACCTTTTTCCACGGTATTCTAAAACCCTCAAGACCTTGTCCAAGACTGGTCCTCCCTTGTCGAAAATCTCCTGGAGCAGTTTATAGCAAACCCGATTCAGGGTCATGTAGTCGAAAGACTGCTCGACTTCCTCTGCAACGGCTAGGGCAAGCTGCCATAATAGGTCTCGGCTCATGTCTTTCCTGGATGCTGTTGAGTGCTTCTGCTTCTCCTCTTTCCAGCCATGCTGAGGACAAGGCAGCTTTGGAACGCCATTGCACCATCGTACCTTGCTGTCCTTTACCAAACCGGGAAGATCTCTTTCCTCAAGGCCGGCTGTTCTCCGTTCAACAAACGCACTGTGAACCTGGTCTGACACCAGCACTCCATGCGGTAGCATCTTACGTGCTTTCCCTGTATGATGACGACTGTGCGTCCGCGGATTGCTTGCCAACTGGGTTATGGAATGACCACCGCAGAGCAGGAGGTTCTTGGTGTACTCTCCGGACCTTGGTGCATTGCCAGTCCAGATCGCGCCGCGCTGCAGGATGCAGAATGCGTCCATATCCGGCCAGCTTTCCTTAGACAAAAGCTTCTCCTGAACAAAGGCGTAATACAGACGAGTGTAATTCAGCGGTAGAGAAATAGAATTTGCGACTGTGACCCCTTCCCAGTACCACTCAAGTCGCACGTACTGCATCCACCACCCGCTCAACAGAGGACTGTATTTCAATACCAGATGCTCCTTGATGTCTCTCCTGTCTCCCAACTTACGGCGCTCCGTAGCAATTGGGTCCTGGCCATGCCAGATCTTGACTCGTAATGCAGCCTGAGCATACTCCGGCTCCAAAGGACCCCTAGCTTTACTGTCTTTCTCCATGCAAAATTCGGACAGTGCTCGGGTAGATCTGGCTATAGCGGTATTAGTGGCCATGAAATCATAATACGGTCGCTCCGAATCTTTCCCCAAGACGCGGAGGCAGTCTAGGGCTAGCTGGGTTGCGAAGATCGCTCGGAGACTGACTCTTGGTATCGGAGTTGTTCTTGGTGCTTTGGCTATCTCCCCAACGGTCGTAGCAAACTCGTCCGGTACCAAGTTTTCGACTCTAAAAAGGATCTCGACAAGTTGGAGGTCTGCCACCAACTCCGAGATGATTCCATGATCTTCGCTGTATTTTTTCCGGTTTGTCTTCTGTGCGCGGTCATCGTTTGGTAAGTACCAGCCAAACTTCCCGTTGTATGTGCTGTAGCTGTTTGTTGTCGTAGTCACCGCTTCACTGAGAATGCACTGGTAAGCGAAGAACATTTGCTGGTCCGCGAGATCGAATTGTTCAACCAAGAGATCGAGAGTCGGATGGTGGGCACGCTTTAGGCGCGCAACCTACTCCTGGCGGTCCGTAGCTCTGTTGATGTAGTCCACGAAGAAGGATTGATGAATGATCTCCTGGAACCTTCCGTGCTTCTCGAAAATTGGCGTAACCTCTTCCCCCATATGCAGAGTAAATGGATGGCCGTATTATGAGCTATGGCGACACCGGAAAGTCCTAGATCGCCAGCTCGATATCTTTCCCACAGTTCGGCAACACATTTCCTCAGTCTTTGCAGGCAGACATTAAGAGTTCTCCACACAAAGAGCGCCTCTTCAAAGTCGTCCTTCCACGGTTCGAATACTATAGCCTCTTCCAAGTCCTGGGACGTTCGTTCTGGGACACTCATATGGGGTGTGTTTAAAGATGCTTCCGATGGCTCCGATACGTGCAACCCGTCGAAGCAGTTAAGATCGGCCACTGAGCCAACTGTTAACCCACTAGTCGAGATCCTATTGAACACCGAGCTTACCTCTCGGCCCATGCGTGGTTTGAGAATCTCGTGAACCCGCTGCAGGACATCAACGAAGTGCTGATGCGTGTCGTCTGCGCCGGACGCAGTGCGTAGATTCTGAGAACGCTTCAACTCCTCGGCAAACGATATTCGCCCTTGGATTGCCCGTGCCAGTGCCGGCGCGAAGAAAGATGACACAGTCACCTGGAATGTCTCTGCCAGGAAGAGCGCCATCGGCTCAAAGTCGCGGAGGCTGACAGGATACATCTTCGTCTTCTTGGCTTCTTTGCGAGCTTTGCCTTTCAAACGACCCGCGCTCGCGGGCTGGGTAGCATTAAAGCAATAGCTTCTCGCGGTACATGCGAGCCATTCCACGATTTTCTTAGTGTCCTCTTTTTATTGCTGGTAGGTGGCTAAGAGAGAGTCAGTCAGCATTGTAGCGACTTAGCGTCGAGTTTCGATCTTAAATCTCGTCAATCTACTGGCTCCCGGTCACGCAGAGGGGGTTAGCTATATATGTCACACAGTGCTACAGAAGCTCAATCTGAGGAGAGTTAGATAATGATGATGGTTCTGAGGAGAGCGCATAAGAGGCGCATCTGAACAGAGGGCAAAATAAAGAACCTGGACCTGTATATTACCGAGCCGCTCTGTTATTAGCGTGAAGCTACTCCCACCAAGGCTTCACAATCCAATTTGTCTTTGTGTGTCACTGAGCTGATTATCAACGCTGCATCAGCAACGGTTTATCCGGCGCCTATGAGACGCTATCATCTTTTTCAAAAGGCTTGAGCTTCCAATTGTCTTGGATCATGGCACGTTGAGTCAGGAACATGGCCAAGAAAAAACAAGCAATTGCGGGCCTTGAAAATTGAAGCCGCTATGACCCGAAACGGAACAAGTGGAGAGCGGCAGAAGCTTGGAAGAAGCTTGGATGATGACGGCGTTGAGAGATGGCGTGTCTAGGGTTTTTAGCAACCGGGGATAACTGATAAGAATGTCCGCTTACATGGCGACAGCATTCTCTTCATTGGTTGCTTGAGGCCAATCTGGCCTAGCGAATGTTGCCGTTCCTCGATGGCGCCAGGGATGGCACACGATCCAAAGTGTGTCGTTACATCGTGCGAGGGGTTTTTATCGTTCGGTGGCCAGCGATGTCTAAGGATGTGGTCCTTTTTATCAGTCATTATTGTTATTCAGTGGGACCTATTAGGGACCTTTCCCATGCCAAAAATTTCGTATAAAAGTGACCATCGCGAGTAGAAACTCCGAGGGCATCCGGGTATCAAATTTTGTTCCCTTTTTGCTCATATACAAGGCTGATCGACGGTTGTCGAATTGGACTTTTGCCTATTCATCCCATCATGTCTTTAAACAAAACTCCATTGGCGCCATCCTCGGCATCTGATACTGAAAAGCACCCGGAGCAGGAAGGCTGCAACGAGAGTCCTCCGCGTACAGGCACCATCATCAAGCCACAGCATCGACGTCTTCACGATCCAGAAGTGACCTTCGAAGAGTACCATTACTATGCATTGAAGACACGCGAGGAGGAGAAGAACTTCCCGCCCGAGGCCCCGACGACCAGTATATGGAAAGTGCTTTTCAATGGTGGTGGTCAACCGGAAGAGGATGAGGCGGAAGTCTCGCCTTCCGAGGATCATCAGCCATCAAGGGCTACCAGCATAAACTTGGCTAATAGAGCTGACCGGCTTGAGATCACAGACGAAGAGTGGATTAATGCCTCACGCATGATGAGGACAGCCACTTGGGGCGCATGCTTTTATTTGATCACGACGGACGTCCTGGGCCCATATGGGGTTGGTTTCGCGCTCGGTACCTTGGGCTGGGGTCCCGGCGTAGTAAGTCAGCATCTATTCGCGTGGTAAAAATACCACAACTTTTCCTTCGCTTGGGTCTAATGGAAACCCCAGGCACTTTATACGGTCTTTGGCTTTATGGCTGGTTATTCTGGATATCTGCTGTGGAAAGCATTCCTCGGTTTGGATTCGTACCAGTATCCCCTCAAAAACTATGGGGATCTCGCGTTTCGCATATACGGCCCTTTCGCTCGCCATTTCGTTAATATCTTGCAGGGACTCCTCCTCTTGCTGATTCTAGGACAAGTCATCATCCAGAACGGCCAAGCCATCTCCCAGGTGTCCCGATTCCGTCTGTGTTACTCCGTCTGCTGTGTGGTATTTGTGGCTGTAGGATATGTTATCGGTCAAGTACGCACACTTCGAAAGTACGGTTGGCTGGCGAACTCGGCCGTCTGGCTTAACCTGATGGTCATGTTCATAACCATGGGAGTTATGGCCCATAGTCCGCCAAATTATGCTATCTCGGTGCTTGGCTCTGCTGGGTCTGCAGTCGACACATCGACCATTACACCCGATCCGAAGACGGGAGTATATCCCCCAATCAGGCACTACGGCGGTCTTCCGAACTCTAAAAGTCTCATCGGATCGCTCAATGGACTCCTGCAAGGAGTCTTCGCCTACGGTGGTGCACAGCTGTTCATCGAATTCATGGCCGAGATGAGACGGCCGTTTGACTTCTTCAAGGCCATGTGGGGGGCACAGTTCTTTATCTACAGCGTCTACTTGATCTATGGTTGCTATGTATATCATTTCCAGGGTCAATATGCCTATCAGATCTCTTACCAAGGGGTCTCACGCTACGGATGGCAGGTCGTGGGAGACATGCTCGCCTGCGTCAGTGGCCTTATCGCAGCAGGATTATACGGCAACATCGGGATTAAGGTCTTTTACAACAACGTTCTTATGTAAGTTCTTTTGTTGTCGTTGGATACCGCCTACCAATTTCAATCCTGACATTCGATCCCAGGGAGCTCTTCCGAGCACCGCCGCTGACCCACAAAGGAGGCAAGATCCTCTGGGCCATAATTGTGCCCATCTGGTGGTCTATCGCCTATGTCGTCGCCGCCGCCATTCCCGACTACTTTGGTTTCGTCTCTGTGATTTCTGCCGCGGCAGTAATTCAATTCACTTACTCCTTCCCACCCATCCTGGCCCTAGGCTACAACATCAAACTATATGCTCTGAAAACTAGCGCCGGAGACGGCTTTGACCCAGCTACCGGCACTGCGATTCGTCAGGATACGGGTCTAAAGCGCTGGTGGAGAGGTCTGGTGAATGGACCATGGCATTGGAATATTCTCCATTTCCTGTATGCGGGTGGTGCCCTGGCGACGGCTGGGTTGGGCATGTATGCCGCCATCGAGGGTATGATTGATGCGTTTGAGATCCCGCAGATTAATGCCTTTACGTGTGTATCGCCGCTTGATCTGTCGTCAGCCTCGTGATATACGCATGGAGCTCTGTTGGTGGAAATTTGTGAACCATTAGGTCTTCAGTGAAAGATAGGAAGGGAGACACCACAAGATTTTCCTTGCATGGTCAACTTTGGGCCTTTAGATCTCTTACCTGGATATATAGAGTTCTTTCATTGGGAGGGTGGCTGACTTGATAAAATCAGTAAATTATAAGTTTGAATAAGTCAATATTTATGAACCTTATAGACAACTTCAATCGGTAAAGGATCTATAGCCTCGAGGTAATCTACAGGTAGTATGTTGCGGCCCCTCCAGTGACGGACTCGCAGCAGCATTCTCATGATAACCCATGCTTCAGAATGACTAAATGTGTATAATGAGACTTGTGAAAAGCCAGAAGGCATTATTTCAAATGAGGACTTTGTGCTACTCATTTTATCTCCTTGTGGCGGATGCTGGAGAGGACGAACTCTCTGCTTGGCTCCGCGCTAGCTCCGATCCCGATGACATCTCGAAGCCAGGCGCTTCCACCAAACGTCACCGTCGCCTTTTGGAATCAGACAACAGAATCAACGCCTAAATAACTCCATTTTGACTTTGCCACGGATAGCCAAGTGTCACGGTCACTGTGCCCGCAGCGATGGCAGAATATTGGAAGTCAGCGGTGAGTGCGATCCCGTCGTATTTGCCGATACGAAGCTCCCTCTTAACTAACAGTTGCGACAGCCCAGATACTGGTGCAAACACTGCAAGGTCTTCATCCGCGATACCACATTCGAAAAGACTCAACATGAAGCAACGGCAAAACACCAATCGAATCTCAAGCGCTTCCTACGAGACATACACAGAAACCAAGAGCGTCAGGAGCGAGAATCGCAGAGGGCAAAAGATGAAGTGCAGAGACTCACAAGCCTAGTCTCGGGCTCTGCATCGGCTAAGGACAAATCCGATGCTCCTTGGAAACGTAACAAGACGGCATCTGTGCCTTCGTCGCGTCCGGCTACACTGGAGGAGAGGAAGAAACAGATGACGCAACTGGCTGAGATGGGCGTGGCTATTCCGGATGAATTCCGTCGCGAGATGGCTATGGCAGGAGAGTGGCAGACGATTTCTGAGCGGAGGATCGATCCTCAGGAGGATGAGAAGCCGGGATATTCTGCTTTGAACGTTGGTGTGCGCAAGAGGAAGCTTGAAGGACAGGAAGACGAGGAAGAAGATGTGCAAAGGGTTGTTAAGAAGAGCTGGGGTTCCGCGACACGGCAATACCCTGGAGTAGAAGATGATGAAGATTTGGATGCTCTTCTAGAGTCTACGAAGAGTTTGAAAGGTAAAGGCCCGGCATCGGTGGCTGTAAAGGAGGAGACGAAGACAGAAGAACTGGAAGAGTCCGTCAAACAAGAGAGCAGCCCGCCTCCATCCGCTCTTGCTGCTGAAGATAACAAACCTCCTGCGATTAAGAAGGAGGAGTCTTTTCAAGGGGTCCCGGAATCGATTCCGGCAGCTGGAAACGAAGCTCAAGAGATTGCTCCTGGGGTTGTGTTCAAGAAACGAAAGCCAAAGTCTGCGAAGAAATAAGAGGTCTTTAGTTTGAGCTCTTTGCCTCAGCTTCGAACTCGAAGATTTTTACACCCACATACGCTACTTGCGATATTGCCAACGAAGCCGGTAAGGACTATGACCATGGAGGATCGCCTTTCAAGCCATATCTGGATAGAAATATCGTTCTATATTACTGCGGGGTTGGCTTTGGTCTCGTCGATTGGATGACCGCATCGATAGGCAGTAGGGCAACTGTGTGACGGCATGTACGAGTCCTCGGGTCTATAGTTACCGAGCATCTTGTGCTTTCAAACCCGTCACCAGATACGCGGTGTAAAGCTTGCGACAAGATAGTCGATGCGATATTTGCGTTCCAGGAACACTCCTGGCTGCTCTGAGATCCGTCAGAGAATCGTATCTGGATCGATTTCCCGATCAGAATATCCTTCCCACACGGCGGCTTGCAAGACATTCAGTTCTATCTCCTGGAAAAAATACTTCTAGACATAGGATAGTGGAAAAGACAGTAACTTTCTACCTAGTCTCTGTAGAATAGCCATCTACCTGTAGTCGCTGCACAGTGAGGGACAATGCAGATAGACTGAATGCAATGACACAATGCAGGATATTCTTTAGAGAATGAATAATGAGAATGAATTGTTGCACCAATGTGCATTTTTCAATAAACCTCAGTACTTGAGCCTTACGATATACCCACATGCACATATGAGGAGCTCGATAGGAAACCAACATTTATTGTAGCATTAACAAGATGAATTTGCAAGTCATTTAATGTCCTATACATATCGGCAGGGTAACAATTTTTATTATTTTGTGATGCTGCTGTACAAAAAAATATTTACAGTCTTTGCCAGTTTGCATCGGAAGTGAGCGCGGCCCTTGGCATGAAGTCTGGCTAGTTAATTGCCACTGCTTTTTTGTTCCCGTTCGCGACCTTTCTCACGTCGTCACGGTCCGGACTTTCTTCAGGTTGCTCCGGAGCTCAACTTCAAGCACTCTTTGTTCGCGCCCCCAGCATCGTTGGTCGTTAAATGCGGAGACCGCCTCGTTTCGAAGAGAACAGGCTCTGGTGGACTAAGCTGCTCGGTTCGCTTCTTTTCGCTTATCTAGCCCAGGTACGTGATCAATAAACGAGAGCTTCGACTCTCGGCTGCTGCCATCGTTTCCCCTTCGTCTTTTCGCTGCCTCTCTTATCGAAGACCCAACACACTTCCCCGCCGTCAAGTTCCGAGTCGTTCGCGCTGTTATGCCTTATGTTTTTCCGGGAGGTCTATGCAGCATTCATGGGACGTCTATCACCCAGACGGCTGGAGAGTTTGCAACCCAGATGAGCTCCGTCGGTGTTCGAGTCGAACAGTCGCGATCATGACGGTCGCATTCGACGCTCGTTTATGATCTGGACCTGGAGTCCCTGTGATTCAGGCATCTAGAGACTCTGCAGCTACTTCAGGCCGTGGTGTGTTGGTAATGCATTGGTAGACTTGTCTGCTGGCTCCGATGCAAACTCGGCCAAGGAAACTATGGGCCTACAAACTAGCATGACTCCAGTTCAGCGTCTGCAGAGAGCCAAAGAGTTGCTTCTTTGCGCCTTCAGCCGCTTGGGATAGACATGGGATTATGATTAATGTCTTCTTGCAATCTACAATTGCCCTCATACGGAGCCTTCTATCTTGAATAGAGGACTAACCTGGTTTGATCATAGTAGCCGCGGATCATACATGGGCCTCCAGCTATCTCGTCCCTCGTCGAAATCGATTAATCTTAGTTAGCTTCGTCTTTCGGAAGTTCGCCTTCATAACGGTCCCGCCTATATAGACTTGCGCACCCTCTCTGGCTCTGCTTGACGGGACATTAAAAGATTTGGGGTTTTCACAATAGATCTTTACCCTCAGATAGGGAACATGTCAGAAGCAGAGTCGACAAAACCGCCGACTGCAGAGGCACCTCAGGGGACGGAGGCACCGGCCTCGGCTCCTGCGCCCTCAGCAGCTCCAGAGACTCCAGCAGCTACAACAGCAGCTCCTTCAGCGCCTCCTGCCTCTTCCGCACCGCCCAGAAATGACCAGACAAGACAGGCCGAGTCTCAGGCTGTACCTCAAGCCGTACCTCAGGCCGCTCCCCAGACTGCGCCTCAGACAACGCCTCAGACAACGCCCCAGGCATTGCCTGCACAGTCGAATGGATCATATTCATACCCACCGCAACCTGTTCTTCAACAACCCCAGCGAAATGCGGAAGGTTTTCATAACGCACCGCCTGCTCCACAGCAGTCAGCGCCAATGAACCTACCACCAATCCATTCGGTGGATGGTCGACAACTGCCACCGCAACCTCCCCCTCCTTCTCAAACCACGCAAGCACCAATCGGTTCTCCGCTGCCTTCGAATATGCCTCCCATGCCACCCATGGGCCAATACATGGCAGCTTATGCGCCAGGAATGCCTCAAATGGGGGTACCGCCGAACGCGCAGATGAGGTACCAGATCCCAGGCGATCCCAGTAAAATGCTCTCAGGTGCCCGTCATAAGAAGGAAGTAAAACGCAGGACGAAGACGGGCTGTTTGACATGCAGGAAACGAAGAATCAAGGTATGCCGTAATCTAAGCGGTTGGTGGGTGCGGAGATGCGGGCTGTTCCACGCGAGCTGTCGCTTAGCTTGCAACAACACGCCGGAGCTCCCCAATACCCATCTCACCGTGACCCCGCTATTCATTTTTCCCACTTTGCGCGCCCAACGTCGCACGTTACTTTAGAGCTGACCACCAATTGCTTTACCTTTAGTGTGACGAAGGCCATCCGGTTTGCCGAAATTGTGTTAAGAGCAAGCGTGAATGCTTGGGCTATGATCCTGTCTTCCGGCCCCAACCCGCGCCATCTGCCATCCAACCAGCTCCGAACCCCCCTCCGTCTCTCGTCGTCGCCCCTCAGGAACCTCCCCAATATCCTGGAGCACCTCCTGGATACGTTCCTGCTTCCAGCCAGCCTTTTGCTCCCTCACTTCAGTCAGATTCGCCAACCCCGTCCTTGGAGCAGCTCGAATACGGGTCCACTGCCATAGATCCTGCACTGGAAAGCAACACCATGTCCGCCATGGCAAACGTCCGAAATGCTGTAGAAGGGAATCTGCAGGCGCCCGGGAACGCTTCATCAGCTGGTGCTACTCCCATGTCTGAGGGTCCCGCATTTAAAGGTTGGTATTCACTGACTGCTCTAGTTATGAATAGCTGTCCTTCAGCCATAGAGACCATTTTTCTAACTGGTTCTTTCCTAGCGAAACAAGTCAAGATAACGGATCTTCTCGCTCTCAGGGGTGTCCCGCCGCCTTCGCCCCATCCTATTGTCCCCATTCAGCAAGCTCGTTTGGACGAGATACAAGCAGTGTTTCTGGCGACGTACGCGCCGGCCATCGACAAGTTTTTGGAGACTCACTGGTTCCAAGAAAAGGCGTTGTCCCAGTTACTGACGAATGCTCAGCTTATGGCTGAATACTCTGCCCTTATCGACGCCTTCAACGATCGAAATCTGAGCGATTCGGCTGTGCTCTCAAGGGTTGAAAGTTTCGAGGCTTCTGTTGTCTGGCAGTCCATGAGCCTGTGCCGCAACTTGGCAAACAGGATGAACGGGAGTGCAACGCAAGACCCGGAACTGATCACAGCTGCTAAACGACTGGATGTCTTCGAGGCACTGGTAACGGGAGAGTACCTTGAGACAAATCCGCTAGCGCAACCGATGGTACAGCAGCCTCTATCGAATGCTACAAGTCTCACTCAGCAACTCCACCAGAGAGCGATCGATTTTTGGAACTCAATTGGCCACTTCCTAACGTTGCATGATGATGAGGCAAGCTCTGCGAAGGAGATCGATGATACCTTGGCCCGCTGCCGCACACTTCTGGACACTTACGAGAATCGGGATGTGATCTACTCCATTGCTATTGCGCGCCATCTTGGACAGCGCTGGGTAGATTTTCCTCGCAGTGTCCCACAGCCCACCACCACTGATGAGAAGGATGCGGGAGCGAAGCTTTTCGTCGCGCAAAAATTCCTGGAACAGGAGGCCGCTGGTAAAGGCACCACGCAGGTCATTAAGCGAATATGTGGTATGGTTGTCAGATCTTGGACTGTCTCCCGTCAATAGTTGACTCCCAGTGATCTGTCTCCTGTCGCCTCTTGTAAAAATGTGTTTCTTTTCTTCCATCTACTTGGCGCTCAGCTGGAGGTTCTTGTTCTCCTGCTTGGATTTTTCAATCCCTCTTGCTGTTTGCTCTTTCTTCCTCTCGTCTTACGAAGCCACATGGCCACTGGAGTTGATGAAATTTTTTTCATATTACCTACGGGACTGGAATATGGCAGGAGAGATGGCGTTCCCGTTGCTTTCACCTTTGTTTGATACATATTACCCTTTACCCTTTCAGGCTTTGGCTCTAGCCCTGCTATTTCTTGCGTTGTGTACATGATGCCTCGGCGGGGTTATCCTGGTTCCTCTTATTGCGAGGAGCATTTCTCAAATACCTCTTGACCTATTTCCTGTCTGTCTTGGTGTTAATTCGGTCGAAACCGAGCGATAGGGGGTCACACTTTCCATCTATCGCTGACAGATAGAATGGTTCGGGGGATTATCAGCCCAAACATATGAGCTATTTTTGTCTTAGATAGCCCAGTTGTCTCGATGAACTTCAAATTAACAAAAATAGGAATATCTACTTGGTACTTTCTAGACAAGCTCGGATGTATTTCTCGCTACGCATCTGTTAACACGTGACTAAATCTGAGTAAATCCCATACCGAGCACCTTTATATCAACGTAATTAGTTTCGTTCTATTCGTAGTGCTTAGAAGGGCCATACAGCTAGCTTAATGTCATTTGATAGGCCGGAAGAACTTCACACTCATCACACGCTAGCAGACTACCTTCCAGATAGGACTCCCGCAGTTATGATGGTAATGACAAACCCCAAGCAGGCTCCAGCGCCGCTTTAATGGATCATGTTGCCTGGGCCATATTTGCATTGCCCACTATGGTTCCGATCATCCAGAGATAACACAGTTAAGTGAAGGCAGAAGCATTTTCAGTAAACCTTCTCGCAGAAGCCTAGGACGAAAAGTTTAATCTACGTTTTTACCTAGCTACATACCAGGTACTGTACACAACGTAAGTATGACAAGTCACCCATAGCAGGGGTATAAATACCCCTCTAATCCCGCTGTTCGTTTCATTTCTTTTTCTCTTATTTTTGTTCTTTGCGGGCGGGCCCCCGGCCACAAGCACTACAAGCCGGCGAGTGCATGAGCACCAATTTTTGGAACCACTTCTCTTTCCTGTCTTCATGAGGACAGGATAGTCGGAAGTATATCTCTGATAAAGTGTGGGAGCAAGGCCTCGGTAAAGATATCCTCATGTCATAGAGAAATATCTTATTACTTTTTGTACTTGCATCTTTAGTGTTCGAACTATTGGTAGTAGGAATACAAAGCTCTTGGTATATGTGTTAAATAAGTATTCCTTGTCTCTTGTAGAGATATAGTATTGGAATGATAGGCTCGTAGTTACATGACTGTACTTCGATTTGTGTGATTCTCTAGTCCTTCTCTTTTATTTCTTCCACTTCTCCCTCTATCTTACCACCACTACTATGGTCTTGCAAGATACCAGCTGGAGTTCCTCGACATTTCCAAGGCTTTTTCTTAGCTGGACCGCTGTGTCTCCCCTCGGAGTGCTTGAGTGTAATCGGAGTGAGAGCCCGGTATATGAATTGTATGGTTCACCTGGCATAAATGCGTATCTCCAAGGGTGAAATGGTACGAGAATGAGAATACCGGGCTCGGCACTAGAGCGAATGTGAAGGCAGTTGGCAGACCCCAGGCTTAGGAGGGACACCGTGTTTGCGAATGACCCCAGATCCGACATCGATGACAATACGCCCTGCAGCGTCCACGATGCCTTTTACCACAGCCTTGGCAGGGAGGCCGACAATGGCCTGTATGCTCCCGTGAGTCGCATCTTGGACAGCGCGATCGGTCTGAGGAGTAGATGAGTACTAAGCCATATAGGACAAGCTCAGGATACTAACCTACTGCATCCACACGCTGAACTACTCCCTCGATGGGAGTGTTGAGGTTGGGTGGCATAGCGTGATATCGAGTCTTCCTAAGTATTAGATCAACAATTAGCTTTAAGACAGGAATGGTCACAAGGATCTTGCTACATTGACTTGAATCAGATAATTTTCAGATAACCTGTTCTCAGCTTGAAGGAAACGAGCTATACCGACCTGGAATATTTCCAGATGATTTGCATGCTATTCAGCAGGATGACAACAAGAAAAAAAGGGTTTGAGGACTTGCAAGCACCAACAGTTTAATGAGGGAAGGGAGTCTTCGTTCCTTCTGCTTCGTTACTGCTTCGAACAGACTCAGGGAAGCTATGCAGCCGGTGTGCTCCTGCAAGGATTCAGGTGGGCTCGCAGTCATTTTTTTTCTACACGCTTATATTTTCGAGGGGATAGGATTCTACATGAACCACAGGTGTATACTACTTCGACCTGTAACTCTAGCTCATTTAAGCTAAATATGAGGAGGAGGAGCGAGGTTAAAGATTGCGTGAACAGATACACCCCACCTCCTTTCTGCTCTTCTTACTTTTTATAATTCTCGTAAACAACATGCATACTGTAAGAACTCAGTCTCAAAAAGAGCGATACTTCGAATATTAAGACCCCCTGTGTACTCCCTTCCCTACTTCCTTTAGGAAGATCCGAGTGGGTGCACCTTCCCAGAATGTATCCCCAGACCAGTGATGGGACAAACGAACGAGAGTCCATCTTCTCATAATCTCTATCAACATCCCCGGCTTTTAAATTCACAATTCTATCAAATTTGATAATCCTGCAATTTCCAACATGGTTAACTGGGCCAGAGAATAGATGGACGCGTACAATGAGTATAAGGAAACATCCAAGAACAGCAGGAAGGCGAGGAAAGGGTACGAAGCAGAAGTCTATCGAATAGAGCGGAACCACCGCATTAAACGATGCAAGCCTTTCACGGAATTGAATTGAGACTGTGACGAGGAGAAAGAGAAACCCTGCTATTTCTACTCTGTAACCCTGCACCAATGTGTTTGGAAAATGACGCTGACAGAGCAAAATATCTAGATTCCATCCATGCCATTAAAACACAAACGCCTGGTTCGGCCGCTGCCGTTTTCTGTTCTCTCAACCGAGGATCGCAATGGAGTGGGTTAATGATACAAATTACTGCGTTTGCAGCTGAATGGACTTGCAACAGAGAGGCTTGGGACAAAGAACCCCCTTAATTTGGCCACCGATATGCCGTTGATCTGGAAAATCAGAATGAATATGTGGCTAATCGTGCTCTGGACTCCTTAACTTGAATGATCACTCGCTCAAAGTCAAGCAGTGATATCAAGGAACAACCAGCGCTGTTTTCCCCAGTTGATACTGGTGGATACAAATCATTTTGACTTGTGTATAACTTCCCAAGCACACGAAAATCTCCAAAAAAGGAGGAATCGAGACTTGGAAGATGAGGACAACTATGCGAGCAAAGGCCGCAAGGGGGACCATTCTACCGATCAAACCTCTCTTGTCCGTACCGCACAATTGTTGCGAGAGCCGAGGAGAGCGTCATGTATATTAAATATGATGTCTTGCACAAAGTTGCGAAGGGCGCAATAGGCTCTGTCATACACCTTGCTCCTATCCTTGTAAGCCAGTCGAATAGCTAATAATGCAACGAAGGCCTCGCGAGAACTTCAAATCTTATCAGCTCTTATCCATTTCATAAAAGCACCTGGTTATACACACCAGCATGTGTTCTGGGACACCTGAAAGCAAGAATACTGTCAGCGATCATATAGAACTTTTATTATGTTGCTATTTGATGGCTATCAGTATAATTACGATGGAAGAATTGAAGATGTCCTGATGCCCCTAGGGCAAGGCAGACATAAGGTCACGTGATTGTATACCATTTAGGGAGACCTGGAATGGCAGGAGAATGGTATATGATGAATGGCTACCATGATTAGGTATACCATCTGGAATACCAAGAATAGTAGACAGGATGGTAGGAAGGACTGGATATATAAGGACGCTCATTTCCGCCCTGCAATTGTATTTAGTTCTTCGTGATTATTATCTCTTATTCAATCTTACTCATTGAATTTGGTTACTACTATCTACTACGGGTCAGTAAGAACACTACCACTGAGTATACGTACGAGGTGGGCCCTACTTCTGACTTGATCGTTGTTACTTGGAGAGACCCATGGTGATATTGTCATATCAACCCTTCCGCCAGAAGCACTGAGAAGTCACCAGACGAAGAACCTAACGTACTTGGTTCGCTTGAACCTTTCCAAACCAATAAGCAGATAGGACGATCGAGATCCAGATCCTGGGGCGTAACAGTTACTCACATTTTTGTTTTAAATATTTATTAAATACTATCGAATTCCACCAGGATATAAAATATTGTTGAAAAACCAAATTTTCAAAATCATCCATTTCATTTAGTATCACTGTGACGGGCTAGGCCCGATATAGGGCTTCGGATACGGTCAGCCAGCATCAACAGCAAGCAACTAGAAGTTTGCAGCCCAGTCTACAAACTTCATTCTGCCACCCTTCACCGCCCTTCTTATGTTATTCCGCCCCGAGCTCCGTAGGTAAACAAACCCCTAGGAGCTACACCACCTCTTTCCCTTCCTTTCTTCAAGATTTAATGTACTCGTAGAGTGGCCTAGCTAGTTGAATAAACTACCTCGAGACCGTTACACCTTCTTCTCGATACAGGAATAAGCGGTTGAGCCCAGTGGTGTTGCCAAGTGGCTAGCACTCACGTGATTCCTCATATTTCCATATCATTTTTCTATTTTTTTGATAGAAGAAAGATAAAATATAGGTACTAAGTATTCATTCAGTAGGCTCTGGTAAAAGAATAAGTGGAGTATCTCAGCTTTGGCAGCGAAATATGCAGATAAACGGTGGACACTAGCAGTTTGAGATGGAGACTTTGTGGGAGATGAAGAAGAAAAGAAGAGAAGGGAACTGGAGGGTGTTGGCCTGAATATATGCCCTCTCCTTCCCCGCAGACTTCAACGTGGTTTCTTCCTCTTATGATGGTATTCATCGTTTCCGCACTGCCTCCCCGCAGTTCAACTCGGTGAATCTCATGCTCGAGGGCAATGAAGTCGCGGGGCACACCTTGTGAATATATTGGTTTGAACAGCGATAAATAGTGGGTCCATTTGGTACTAATATGTCACTCTCGTGAGTTATGGTATTCACTGTTCTACCGGAAGTTGATTCAAATTAGACATGCAAATAGGACAGTGAAGTCTATCATCAGCTCTTCGAAGAATTCTACTCTCCATCCTGTCTCATCTCAACACAGTACGTTCTAATGTTCGTAAGGAGCACCATGTCCATGTCCCTGTATGTCTCTTAGAGCCAGCCTTGATTTCTGAATGTACACTTAATGAAAATTTCTCGGGAACTGAGATCACAGATCCGCCTGCTCGGGGACGGGGCTCTTCAGTTTTCCGGTTTCGAGGGCAAGACGAACGTTCTCTATGGCCCATTCTTCCATGGCAGTTTGCGTCTGCAGGTGAGTCAGCAAAGCGCATTCTATCTTCGAGATCCCCCTTCCTCTTCTTCCAAGGAATGGGGTTTCTTTGAATTCCGGTTGGGCTAAGGAAAGCAGATTCAACTCACCTCAACAGTCCATGTGCCCATGTGCGGTACTAGCAGCACGTTCGGATTCCTTAGCAGACCTGGATGAATCTTTGGTTCTTCCTCGAAGACGTCGAGACCGGCGGAGAACACCTTTCCGCTGTCGAGTGCGTCGACCAAGGCAGCTTCGTCCATCACAGCGCCGCGAGCAGTGTTCACTACGACAACTCCATCCTTCATCTTGGCGAACTCCTCTTTGCCAATGATATGACGAGTGTTTTTCTGGGGAGAAGTGTGTCAATATCGGGGCAGTGTGTCTTGTTAATACGAATTGGTAGCACGTACATTCAATGGCAGGTTCAAGCTGATCACGTCACTCGTCGAGAGCAGCTCGTCAAACGACACGTATTTGGCTCCATCCGCCAACTCTTCGCTCAGCTGTCGACGATTATAATAGATGACCTTCATACCGAACGCCTCCGCTTTCTTCTTCAGGTTGCGTCCAATTCCACCCATGCCTAGAATACCCAGCACCTTGCCCTGGGGGTCATGGCCCAGCGTGGGAGGTGGATTGCCGCGCCACTTGCCCTCGCGGAGGGCCAGCATACTGGTGTTGAAGTTGCGCAGAGCACCGATGATGAGGAACATATTCACGTCCGCCGTAGCGTCGTCCACGGCCGTAGGGACGTTGGACACCCTGATCGGGGGATTCCGCGCGCTGCATGCATGCACGTCGACTTGGTCATAACCAGCTCCTAGAAGGGTGCATGAGAAGACTGGCAGAAGAAACTAGGTGTGGCTCAGATCGACTCGAGGTGAAAGGGGAGAAGACGTAACTCAAAGTATTCATTGCTCAATGGGCAGATACGCAAGCATAAAAAACATGATACGATCGGGCAAGAAAAATGATGAAGCATCCAGATGACTTACCACAGTGAGCAAGATACTTCAACGACTTCGGCAGTACCGCGACCAGTTCCTCATCGACGAGACCCGTGACGGCCACGGAAGAGAATGTGCGATACGCCGCCATGACACCATCAAACTTGCCATCCTTGCACTCCTGAATGAATTCGACCCGATTGGTAGCAGCAGGTTTGACCAAATCGGCGATCTTCCCCAGGGATGACCATGACTCACGCGCACTGCACGAGCTCGTCAGTCAACGGGACTGACCGGGACCATGAATACTGACAACAGGAAGCGAAGGGACGACGTACTGGTCGATGACACCCAGGAGAAGAACCTTTGCCCTGGTGCCCATGATTATGAAGTCTGTGACACGAGCTGTTGTCAGTCACGCTGCTCGAATATCTTTCCTGGGACCTTTCAAATCGGGACCAATTCTAGTTCTGACAGAGAAATACTGAAAATCATAAGAATTCACGACGAGAGAATGGACACCCTGAACAAATAGCCAGTTCTATATGGTCTCGACGAGGTATACAAATGAACGACATACACGATATGCGGGGTCCAAATTCCACGTGGATGCTCACCTCCGATGTGAAATAAGAGAGAGACAGATCGACCTCCTGACGCGAGAATGAAGGACTCGAATCTCTACACGCGCACTATCTATCTATATACAAGACGACAAGATGCGTAGATACAGCGAAAGAGGAAACAGAGCCGTCACAACGATAGGGAAGATTAATTTCCCCCCAACTCCATTTGGTTTCCCGCGGGGAAAACCCCACCATGGCCGAGGGGCTCGGTGGAGCTCCAGACTGTCGGGACTCGGGGACAGCCTTGTCTTAGTAAGTCCCCCTGAAGGTTCCTCCTATATCTTGTTCACTAGAGACTAGTTCAAATTGGGTCCTCCAGGATAGTGACTTCAGGCCAGAACTCGACTCAGAACGATCCCTCCAGATGAGCGGGCAGCAACATGAACAACATATTTAGAGGCTCACAGCCATCGGAGAAACTCAACTCCATGAAGCATTACAACAGTATTCTTTTTAATGGTAATATCACTCTTTACACCCTAGTTTCTTCACATCGTCCTATCAAATGGACTGTGCCAGTTTCCTTTCGCATATCCGCTAGACCCCACCGGTTCGTCCGTGGAGGGGTAATGGAATGTACAACTTGTAATTATATCTGTTCCTGTTTAACTAGACTCGATATAGTGTCCCTTGTGATTTCGTGTCGTTTCTAGTAGCTATTTCTACTTGGCAATATAGATAGATAGGAGAAGGTGTAAGTGAACGACTAGAGAGCGCATATTTAGTATCGTATTTCGAGTATGTATAGATGTTACTTCGAAGATCTGTGTTACGTAGTTAGCTATACTAAGATCGAGAGAATGTAGACATATACCCCATCCAGACACATTCCTTTAAGAAAATTAGATAAGATAAATATGTATTTCCTCTCATTTCTCAATCCTCCCCCACACTAGACAGTAATACCATACTATCTTCAAAACATCCATCAAATCATACAATACAATACAACGACTCAAAACGCCCTCCTAAACCTCTCCAACAATCCCCCCGCCGCTTCGCTCCCCGTCCTCCTCTCACCCGCATCAACACCACTACTCGCTGCCGCTGCCGCCCTACTCTCGTCCTCCAACCGCCTTCTCAAATCCTCGTATCGTTCCGCGCCCGCACCGGCATCCTGTCCGGACACATTCAGCGCCCTCCCTCTCCGAACCTCCTTCTCACCAACTATCCAGGCGGGGACTCTCGACCCTTTGCAACCGAAGGGGAGTATCTCCGCGCGCCAAGCGACGCCAATACACCAACCCACTAGGGCGGGGAGGAGGGAGGCGGGGAATTGAGAAAGGGCAAGTTGAGCGGCGAGGAGGTAGGTTGTTGATTTATCGGAGAGGAGGATGGTTAGGGAGTTTTTGCCTGTGGATGTTGTAGTGGTGGTTGCTGATGGGGTTGGAGTTGGGGAAGGAGAGGAAGAGGAGGAGGAGGATGAGGATGAGGTAGAAATGCGATATTTAAAGGTATGTGGAATGACAGCGTGGAATTGGGCTAGGAGGGCGAATATCGTTGCTGTCGGGCCGGAGGGGAGGTAATTTATTGTTCCTAGCGAAAGGGGACGGACGATGAGCGAGAGAATCAGTGGAGTGAGGATGGTCGTGTAAGGAAGCGTCGTAACTATGAACGTCTACCGAAATCCACACAGCAATTTAATTAGCATCCATCCATCCATGCATTTCCAAAAGAAACAAAAACATCATTAAGTAAAACAGGAAGGGGGAAAACATACAGCAACCTTCCTCCGCCCCCACACCCTCTCCACAACTCGTAAATGATACACCAGCATCGCCGCAAACAGCGCCTCCGTTGAGTTCGCATACCCCGCTACCTGCCACACGAAGATGCGCCAGAGCTGGCCATAGCCCCAGAGATGCGGGACGATCTGGATGTGCGCGAGATGTTTGGCATCGAAGAGAGAGAGGGCGATTGAAGACACCACGATGTAGATCAGGAGGAATTTGGAGACGGGGGCGTTGGTGAAGCCGGATGCGAGCATGGTGGTGGTGGGAGTTCAAGCTTCGAATATGTTTGTGTCCGTATTGTTTGAGCTGAGAGCCCTCGTCTGGCGGTTATTGCCGCATTCGAGGTCTGGGATGCAGCTGCGGCGCGGTGGAATGATGACGGAACTTGACGGGTTGGAGCGGTCACCTCCGGCGTGTCTAGGGAACGATGAATATCTATTGTCGCGAGGGCTGGTAGATATATTCTATGATGAGCTAGATAAGGTACAATTGCAGCAGGTGGAGCCGTGAGGATATCTCAATATCACGGTATAGTTTGTTGTCGCAGCCCCAGACTGAGGGGAAAACGTCAGCGGCCAAGTTGGAGTTCAACACGTTGCGCTAGTGACGCGGGCCGACGCTGGGGGCTGGCGTTGACGACTCGGCATGCCGAGAATGTCTGTGCCTCTAGCCTCTGCAATGGATGCAGAATGATCGACTGTGCAGCGGTTAGTTGATAGTCGATGAGAATTATTGGACTACGTCTGCTGCGTATACATAAGTTGTATCTGAGTCATCGCAAGGATGACATTTCATTTCTTTCATAGTTCATGTTCATGATGGATTCTATGGTACAGTACATGAGTTGAAATAACATAAGTGAAAGGATAGAAGATCCCAAGACTCCTTCTGATGCATAAAGGCTTTTGTCACACGGTCATTAAATAGAAATCGACTTCATTGAGTGGGCACAGGTGTAGACTGCGCTTCTTTCATCTCCTCCGCCAACGCCTCCTTGTATTTTGTTATTGCTAGATCCAGCGCTTTTGTGGTCGGGCCTAGCAGCTGGTTGACAACCTTCTCGCCGCCGGGGATACCAGCTAGGTTGACACGGATCTTCTTCCCTGTAGCAGCCAGGACGTCGCGAGCATGCTGCTTCAGCCGCTCCACTTCAACCTGACGCTCAGCCTCAGCATCAGCCGCCACGGACTTGATCCGCTCCATCGCCCGGTTGAGTGACTCGACTAGGGAGGCAAGCTCCCCTGCACGGTCAGGGTTGCCGGAGAGGAAAGCCTGCCAAAACTGATGCAGGAACTCCGTGGTCGTCGCATGCGTCAGTGTCAGTCGATCGAATAGATTACTCGGCAAGCCGCAGGTATCTGAAGAGGAAGTAGCCTCTGTCTGCGCTCGCCGTTCCCGGATATTCTTCAGTATGTCCGCTGATGCACGTTGTAGGTTAGCCTTCGAACCAACTTGTTGACTCTGTGGGCCCTCTTCGTTGTCACTATCTTCCTCTGGTTCCACGAGCTTGCTCAGGGGAATAGAGCCGTCGTGCGGGAGGTCCTGTTGAACTTCGCTACGTAGCGTGTGCAGGATCTGCTCTGGGTCCTGCTGAGCAAATAACTTGCTCTGTTCATCTTCCAGGCCTTTGGCTTGGGAGAAAAATCGACTCTGGTCACGGATGTTGAGGATGAGACGGTTCTGTTCCTCGTCTCCCCGCAGGTCGCGCAATTGGAGTTCGTTATATGTCTCCTCATCCATACCGACCGGTGCCGACGGATCCCGATCAGCAGGAGCGACACCCGCCATGATCTTCTCACTCAGCCTATTCAATGTCCTAATGATTGGCACCTTATCCAATGCCGTCGGTCTCATATCTATATCGGGACGGTTTCCCTGTCTCTGACTGTGGTTGACCTCGTTTCCTGCCAGGTCGATGATATGAGGCACATGGGCCTCGATAGTGCGTTCAGCATTCTCATCTACCTTCAAATATTTATCCAGAATCGCATCCGTAGGATCTGATTCCGAGATACGCTCTCCACGTAACTTCTTAAACAGCCGACTCTGGAAAAACCGCGACCAGAACTGCTGCTCACTCAGCTTAGGCACATTCTCATCATACACCCGCTTGACGAGCGGATGTTGATTGAAAATGAGCTGGATCTGCTCCTTGCTGATATTGAGTTTCGTGACATTATCCTCCACACGAGGTTTCAACGTCGATAGGACATTGTAGGAACCACGTGTCTGGGCCCTCTCGATCGCATGCGCCCGAAGCAAATGCAACCTTGTCGACCAGAACTGCGACATGAACTGCGCTCCCGTCATTGTATCCGGCTTGGTGCGCAATGACTCCATGAACATCCGCTGCAGGTTCGCGTCTGCCTTGAGCAGCGACTGCTGCAACTCTGCGTCCATCTTGAGCTTGTTATCGTCATCCCAGGTATTCTTCCCCGTCCCAACTGACGAAACTGCGCTCGCGATCGCCATCGCGGGCGAAACTCCCTCGATACCAGGCGTCGTGGCCGCCTTCGCAGCCTGAATGGCGGCACTGAGAGCATCCTTAATAGCATCCGCCTCCGGACGAGCGTTGGCTCCGTTCGTAAAGGAAAAGACATATTGCTCAGGCGCAGCAGCTGTGGGCAACTGAGCAAAAATCCTCAGCATCACCTTCGGATTACTCGCCGGAGTCTGCTGCAGATCTCAACCTTCAGTCAGCTCTCATTCAGTATAGACTCGTGACCCTATAAAAATCGACTTCACAAACCACGCCACCAAAGAAATAAATCAAAACATACTGGTGATATTCGCGACAGCAATTGTCACCATTCCCGTTGCATCTCCAGTTGCCGGCGTCCATGTGATCGTCTTGCTATCTTTCGACATGGCTAGGACGCCATCCTTCTTCTTGTATGCCGCCAACCCGCGCGGAGGAGACGCCATCGTGATCGAAATCGACAGCTGTCACTGTCCCGGACCTTGTTGACAACTCCGCCCATCTGGAGACGGGGTCCCTCGAGAGGCAGACGTCGGGTAGTGTGGGTTCTTTGAATGGTGGATGGCAATGCGGCGAAGACAAGCTCCGAACTCATCTTCCACTCCAAAGCTTGACCGCGGTGCATGCGTGTCACGTGATCTACAGGGCTCGAGACGAGGACTCAGTGAATTAATCAGGCAACAAATCGGATTACGGCTACTGCAGGGAACATGGATGTGCAGGTGTTTATATACTAGACAAGGATATTAAGACCACATTATTAGTCATAGCTGTCGTAATCATCCCAACATCCGAACGCCTCGACATCTCAAAACTAAAGCCCACCTCCCATAAGACACAACAGAAAGATGTGAGCAAAGACTAGCAATATACACGGAATGTACAGGTGACAGCAGATGGTAAGGCGCACGCTTGCTATGCAACTCCACGTTATGACGCTGGAAACAAACAAACGTCCCATCAACCCTGAACCCTGAGTAACCATAAATTTGCCCGCTCCATCGTAAACGCAGATAAATGATGCAGATGCATTTCGTCCGTAACATGAAAATGGTATCATGACAAGAGTTGGTCCCTCCGGAAATGCATAGACCGACCGAAAGAATCGCTGAGTGGAGGAATGCAGAAGATCAATCATTAAGAGTCGTATGAGACTCACTTTTTAAACATGTAATGTCCGTATATGCCGCCCACGTCGCCGACAGCGACGGGAATTTTCCTCATACCCCACCAACGGGCACCCATCTTCCACCAGCGAGACCCGTCATCCGCAGGGCGAGGGGACGGTGGCTCCCGCACAAACCATCCTCTACGTCCCAGCTCCCGTACAGCCCATCCAATCTTGGCTTTGGTGCTTGTACGCTCCCGCAGCGGCGTGATGATCTTGTCGCTGAACTCCAGCACCTCGAGAGGTTGCGTCTGAGAAGCGATAAGAACACATGCATTGGTATTGAAAATAACAGAAAGAGTCACTGAAAGAACCTTCGTCAGATCGAGATAGTGCAGAGCCGGTGGAGTCCAAGGCGCCTGAGGGGTCGAGCTTGCGGCTGTCTCTCCGGCTGGCTGCTTGAGAGGGATAAAGAATGAGTTGATATCGGCAAGAGATAGGTCCGCCGAGGCCAGACCCAGCTCCTCCAGATGCTTGGTCAGTGGGATGAGGGCCGGGACGTGGTCAGATGAGATTCTCGCGCCTCCCAAGTTTAGTGAACGAAGGGTGGATGGAAGCTTGGGAAGCAACGCCGTGACATCGTCACCATCCAAGAGTCTGTAGCGAGAGATGTCCACCTGCAGGTTCAAATAGACCAGAGACTCAGAGACTGCAGGATGGGTCGTGAGAAATTCAACGACCTTCGGCCCCGAGAGACGTGTGCAGCGGGAGAGGTTCAGATGGGTAATACGAGCTGTTTCCGGGATAGAAAACAGTGCCGCCTCCGTGATCTGAGTGTGAGCCAGGTCCAGGTGAGTGAGATTGGCCAGTCGTGGAAGCAAGACTTCGAAGGCCACCGCCGGTAAACTGCTACATTCGTGAAGAGAAACACGCTTCAACAGCGGTAGAGCTGGTGGCAGGCCGGCTCCTTCTGTCAGCGCCTCCACGAAATTCGCTGAGAAGGCCTGAGTGGAGCAACCGCAGAAGTCTACAGCCTGCAGATTCGGCAGACCAGTAAACACTTTCCGCAACACTGGCACATCGATATCAGTCTCGACGTGCTCCTGCAGGAGGCATTCCTTCAAGTAAGGCAGCAAGTTCAAACACTGCAGCAAAGTCCTGGCGGTGAGATTCTGGATCTCCACGTTCATCTGCTTGGTACGTCCCAAGCCCACAGAGGTGAAATGAGAAAAGTCCAAGCGACGAACCAGGGTTCCCAGAGCGGGATACTGCGAGATGTGATTAAGTGCTTTGGAGAAGATGACCGAGTGAGGGATGGTGATGTTCCGGTACAGTACACTCAGCGTCGCCGCGTGCAGGGTCTTGGAGGTCAGCAAGCATGAGATGAGATCAACGTTGCGAGGAGTATAGCCATTGGGTGGCACATCAAGGGCTAGGTTCGAGATGATCTGGTCTACGGACGGTCAGTACTGCAATCGCACACGTAGGCAGAAGAGCATAGATCGTACCCAAAACTTCCGCGGGCAATCTCTCCAGAGAGGAACGTCCAGCTCTAGAAACCTCTTTCTCCTCCTCCGTCTTCTGGGGTGCGCGTGGTTTGGTGACCTCCCAAGCCCAGCCCTTCGATTGGCTACTGCCCAGGAAGCGCAAGTCACTGTAACTGCGGCTCAGGCTCCTCCCACCGAGCCGGATCTGCTTCCAGCCCAGGAATCCTCCGCATGGACAGCAAAAATCCGGTGCCTGCATATCCACCTCAGGGGCGGTCGGTGAAGCTTTCCCCTCTGACGGCTGCGGCTCCGTATCCACGAAAGACTGAGCGATGCCTAGCAACAACCGTTAACATCTGACGTTTTACCAAATATCTCTTTTGTAATCCATTCCCCAGGTTTCTAGGGAGAATCTTTCGCAGTAGTCTCTTCCGGTGGGGTCCTACCTGTGACGTCTTCTTTGATAGAACCAAAGGATGGGCGGCGACTGCTCTCTCTCGACTGAGAGACCGGGGAAGTCACAGAATGCGGTGACGAATCCCTTGAGTGATCCTGGAAACAGCAATCACCCGCGACAGCAGTAGTGAATCGCGAGAGTGATGAATTCGGCCGCAACGCAGCGGGAGGCGCGGTGGTGTCCATGACGGCGACTGAGGCGAGTCCGCCTTTAAGCACCGCACTGACACTGCACACGAGACGGACAAGAATCAGAGAGGCTGATTCCCCGGATGTCAGCCGTCAAGTGAAACGATTTTCCGCCGTGTTACAGGCGCCCCGGGATGGCGCAAAATGAGGGGGAGGAGGAGACGATCGAGGGGGTGGAATAGCTGTTAGTCACAGAAAGTCAAACGGGTGGATGAAGGACTTCGGGGCTCTGCAGCCTCACGACAGAGCAGTCGAACGGACAACCGCTGGGATCGCGGAGAGGAGACGGTGCAGACCGCGGTCACACGATGCAGGCACTATTGGATGTTCTGCGAAAAAGATCGGAGGAGGAGAGAGAAACGAAGGCGGCCATGAATTTTCCTGACGGCACTGGACCCAACCCAGCGGGCGCTGGATCCGTCGGGGGCAGCGCCATGGCTCGTGGCCGCATGGGGGCAAACTACACGAATGGCACCCCGACGGACAGGACCGTGGAAGAAACGGTGTGGAGAGGCCTCGAGGAGGAACAGTAGATGTTCTGTTGATACGCGATGTTGCGAATCGATGAATGCGGCGATGATGTTGTTCTACTAGTAAGCGCAATCTCGACCGCCTTGACCCCCTGTCGGTCGTCTTCCATCACTTTGCCAGTCTTAACAGACATTGCCCATGACCATCCTCATGGAACAAAATCGATTCGCTTCGGGATCTGGTTGTCTTGGCCGGTCATTCGATTACTATATGCTCCATATCTATCTAGGATCGTGCGGAATTCCTCCCTCTGTCGCGACAACTCTATCTGGTTCGCCCCTCCGGACCGTGAACCGACCACCCTGCCACCATCCCCGTGGAAATCCCATCAGGGCGAGAAATGGTGCAATATGGACCAGCTGGTGTGATCCTCCCTTTGTCTGACCGATTCCCTTCTGGTCGGTTGGTCAAACCTCCCGCAGGGGCTTTTTAGCATTCTGTGACCTAATCGAAAACCCGTCGTCCCGCCAGCTGTCCCATGGCACAATTGCGCGTCCCTCTAACGGCTCCAGCGGTCTTTGCTTTTTTTTTCCTGCCCTTCAACATTATTTGGCAGACCATCAATTGCAGATCCCGAATGTCTGTGAGTTCGAAACTGCTCGATGCTGGATGTTTCACTGCGATTGTTTCCGCAGCAGACCGCTTGTCGTCATCGCCATCGGCTCAGTGCCCGGTGCTGATCGCCACGCCAGACTAGCTTAGTTTCGCCCGCTGGAGCTACCCCGGACGCAACCACGTTTCTCGTTGGCCGGGCAGGATTTTTTCTGTGCAACTCCACCATCCAGCTCATTCGGCTTACCTAACAGCTACTACTTCACCTCCGTTGTCCTGTTTCTGCAACGCCGACAAGAGAACACCTGACAGCGGATAGCTCTTCTAGAGGCTGAATACTCCGTACATAACCACCGTATCTCCCGTGGAGCTTGCATTTCCCCGACAGCCGAAATTGCGGGGAACTTGCATCTTCCCTTGCTCTCCAACAGCAGTTCTCGGACTGTTGAAACTAGAGAAGAGCGTTCTAGCACGGACTAGTACGGCTTAGCTACCACGAATGGGGCAGAGCTTAATTCCTCCCATTTCCATGATATTATTATTATTGATCAACGTCTGGATCGAGAAGAGCCAAGAAGTACCAACTTGGCCAATAACCCGTGACGCGTCTACAGTAGTCACCTGAGCAGGTGGTAGTGGTGCCTGTCCAAGTGTCCCTTGCAGCGCCGTTCCGGAACCCAGGAAGCCGGGCATCACAGCGTACAACTTATTACAAAAAGCACACCAGCCGTTGACAACGTTGAATGGCCGTAGACTAAACCGTTTCTGGATATGACTTGATTGGACTTTGCCTCGATCGAGAAGATTCAACAGCCGGATATAACCAGAATGCATTATTCAACCTGACCAAAGAACCAAGACTATCACTGAGAGCACGCTCTGTTTAAAAAAAAATTACTAGGCGACAATAACTCTATTTAGGGTAAGCTGTGCCAGAGACAAGTTTCTCCGTGGTTCCAGCCACCGCTGTTCCTGAAAATCAGCAGTCGCGGTGGAGTCTGATCCAATCACCTGATGTCATCCCACCTGTACTTTCTCACTTGCACATATCGAATCTCCTCCCGCTAACTAGTGACCACACTCGATGTGCTCGATGATATCTTTGGAAGAAAGCACGGGAGATAGATTGTTGCCTGTATCCCAAGTCAGTAGATTCATTTTTCGGTTCCACTTGACAAGGTTACCCCTCCCGCGCAGATCGTAGATCATTTTGGCTATTCCTAGCGTAATCTCCAAGCATTCGACCGCCTAGGGTGCGCCCAGTATATATGGTCGTGGTTCAGTTGACCTCATCCGTATTCCTTTCTTAATCCTGCGGAGCACTTTCTACGAAGTCTTGACGCTACTCTATACCTAACTTCTTGACGTTCTTGAAAGACTAGGTTAAGACTATGAGGACAGCGCACTTCTCTTACTTACTCTACCGTATCTTCTTTATATGAACTAACCCCACCATAACCTAAATGGCCTACAGTAAAAGATCATTCTACATCAGCAGGCACCCCAGTTCCATAACATCTTGAAGGGGGAGTAGAATATACCTCTCTTATTCGAGATTTAAGTTCTGCTTTTTCTCTATCCAACCTAGAGACATTATAAAACGTCAGCAAGCTAATTCTGGAAACTACAAAACGAAGAGAAACGAAGAATACCAGCCCCCTTCAAGGCATCGAAGTTTCTAAAAACGATTTCCCACGTTTTCATCTAGAGTAGAACCTCTATTCCATCATATTCACCTCGATACATAGATCCGAAACGTCTCTAAAGAAGAGAAACCATCAGACTCCAAGCGTAAGTCACGTAATGTAACGTTTCAACATGTGCTCTTTGTTGATCCTCATACCTGAAAATTCCCATTGTTAAATTTGATCAGCATTATTTTTGTTTTGAGGTCGAAACAGTAAGGATGGGGATGTAATCCTCTTAGCACCGATAGACTACTACGTTGTCACTATACATACTCACAATACATCAAATTCATGGGCGATAGAGATAAAAGTATCAAGGCTCATTATCATTCAAATATCTTTTACATATTCCCCCATAGACTGACTGCTCGATAGCCGCGTATCGTTCTCGTATCGGATCACATCGAGTACTGAAGATAAGCATACCTACAAGGGGCAAGACTAATTTGTTCCTTGAAGGGCTCAATTGCCCCAATAAATTAACAGATACCCACGATAACCCACCAGTCTCCTGGTCCCCAGAATATCATGGAAGTTAGCCAGATAAGCACTTCTTCAGCTTAAGATTAACGGTAGATGAATAAGTCACGTCTGCATTTAATATCAAGCTGCTTGCTTCTTTTGACTTTGGAATTGATAGAAGAAGAAATAATGTGAAGGGTAGATAAGTAACGAGCTAGGAAATACACAGCTTTAGCTCTTAGATTGATTAGAAGGGCACAGAGTGTTGACTCTATATACGTATAGAGAATGTGTATACATACGAGGCGCTATAATTAGGATTTATCTTCCTTTCTATTTCTCCAGTTGGGGTTTTCTAATTTATTTCTTGAAATGGGATCCCTATTGCTTTCGAACTCGAGTAGGATTTCGATCTCTCTCGTGTAGATGCCGTTCTATGAAAGGAAAGATTAAAGCATAGTTATATCTCGCAAGCAGACAAGACACAAACCTCTTTCAATGCCCATCCTTTCTATATGAAATGACCTCGTAACCGAATATCATTCGAAATTAGCTATTATCAAAACTAATACACTTTAGCCTATTCTCCACATTTGCTTGTTTATGGTACCAGGTGTAATTTGCAGAGGTTTGTCACATCTATTATGCGCAGCTTCGTCTTTTCTAACACATCGATCTCAAGTACGTGGTGGTCCTAAATAATAAAATTGAGCCTGTGAAAGGTAAGAAGAGCCCGAAGAGCAGCGTTCCTAGCCGTCAACCGATATCGACATATGGAACCATCCTTGACCACGATAGCACGTAAGCAAATAGAGATGAAATCTTTCCCTATCTCTTGTAATGACTCAATGGCTCGTAGCTCCGAAACTGACAGGCATATAAGGCATAAGTACAATGTATTTCGCAGAGTTGGTAAACCATAGTAGCAATATGATATGATTTAAAACAGGTAATCGACGTACGTATCGCTGACTACGGAATCATCAAGACATAATTGACTGGGTTCCTTCCCTGAGTATATATGTGAGATTGATTGATTGATTTTCTAGTGTTTTGTTTAATCTTTCTTGAGCCCTTGTCTGAAATCGGTATTGATTTCAGTATATCCCAGAATTAATGTCTGTGATGGTAGAATTTAGAACGCGATGAATATACTCCATATCCTCAGAAGTCCCTCCTCCTCTTCACTACATTTCAGGTAACTATTATCTTACCTTTACTTTACCGAGAGTAAACACACCAATCCTACCTCCTCCTAACCATAATCATAAACATCACTACAATCAGTACAATCAGTACAATCAGTACACCACGTACACATGTATACATGTACGATACGCATCACGTGTCCCTATCCCGACGACGCTCAATTGCATCACATGATGATTAATTATACTTCTTCCGCACACGCACACCTTCTCAAACGCGACAACCGGACCCCCCACGCCGCGTAGGGCTCGTAAGAGCAGCGCTCCACCGCGCCCGGATCCGGCGCTGATAGGAGGAAGGTCCTGAGGTAGCGAGACCTAGACGGTGGGATGAGGCGTTGCTGTCCAAGCCACAGCACGTATAAAAAAAAAATACCTTAATGTAAGATAGTCCTGGCCAAAACGAATCAAAAGCTACAAACATGATGTGACATAGAGGGAAAAGGGAAGCTTGAAGCTTGTCTGATCGTTCGTAGTGGGAGTAAAAATAGTATATGTATGCATGCAGTAATCTACTGATCTATGTACCTGTACCAAGTTCACTTCAATCCCATCACTCAGCGCAATTTCAGTTAACATCTATGTCAGACACTTGAAACGACTCCATCGTCCCGTACACACTCGCCACCTAGATTTCCAAAATAGCCCCGTCGCATTGACCAACCGTGCAGGAAACCCTACGCCCTGCCGTTGAAGACCCCTAGACTACTTTACTCTACGCTGCTTATCTAAACCGTTCTATGCCAACATGTTCAAAAAAGGGTAAAGACCAAACTCAGAGTCGACGACGTCACTTCGAGCAACTAACTCTACACAAGTACTGCGAGGATCTAAGATCAGATTCGATTCGATTTCAAAAACTCGAGACCGGTCGATTGAGCAGGGATTGTAGTCTAGATGTAAGAAAATTAGAATAAAGGGGGGCAACAAAGAAAACGAATTGAAACAAAAGGACAGGGATCAGAATTTTTCTTTTTCTTTTTTCCTCTCAGCTAATTGGGTCTTCCCGAAGCCATTGAGGTCTACCATTCGGCTTCTCGGTGGCGGTACAGGTTCATTATCCATGCGCTAGGTGTGTACGCGTGGTGAAAAAGAAATATCGGTAGGAGGCGACAGGGAGGCGTAAACAAAAAAAATTTCATCTAGTGAATAGCTCAAGAATCTTCATCCTGTCCCATCCCGAGCGAACCCGAAATTGAAAAAGTGAATCGGGCCATCTGCTCGGCTTGGCCCGAGAGATTGATTTGCCACCCGGAAACGGACGTCCCGTCATGGATACGTAGACGTTCTTCATCCACGACTACGAGCCGTATGGGCCGGATCCAGAGTACAGGTCGGTGATCGGGGATCATGTCTGTAGAAGTTGAAAGAAAAGAATACCTGGAATGCAGGAACAAAACTGGATTCGTGAATATGATGTTCTCGGAAGCAGTTCACTCTAGTCGTTCGATGTGATGGCCCGCTCGTCTCCATGGTTCAGCGGTACGCAATGCAGGTTTGGGTCAATTGGCACCCTTTCGCTCAAGATCATTCTCTACAGCAATTGAATACTACAGAGCTTACTAGGATGGAAGAGAGTGAAGAAGTGAGTAACCGTGAAATCCATTGTATCACCCATTGAGGGAAATCTATTCGTAAGACGGCCCCGTCTCATCGACTGGGACCTTCAAAAGCAAGACAAGCAGTGGGAAATCCAGTCCCTGACGCTATCCCCGCTCTAGGCGTATTCTAATAGTAATGACATGCAAAACAAGAGGTATCGGTAGGTCTGTGGGTAGAACCTGGCATCAAGCAGCAGTCGTCGACACATAAAACCCGTTTATTTTAAGAGGCAAAAGCAAGAAAGGAAAACGCCTGGGCAATGCAAGGGTAAGTCCGGTTGTGAGAGAACCGTTTACTCCACAGCCGAGACACCCTCGCCGTGGAGGACAGGGTTGACCTTGGTGTTCCACTTGAACTCAAAGTCATCGCCGAGCTGCTTGCGGACCGCCGCCTTGACGGCTTCGAGAACGTTTTCGAAGACACCGAAGCTGGCAGGGTTGTTGGAGTCATTCTCTCCCTGCTTGCCCTGGAAGACACCAGTGCGGACCAGGCAGGTGTTCCAACCGTACATGTTTCCTCCAATGATATCGGAAGCTGGGTTGTCACCAATCATGTAAACGTTCTCCGGTAGGCGTTTGTCTCCGTGGAGCTCCTCCATCCAGGCGGCCATGACCTCGTCCGCGTACTTGTAGGTGGCCAGTTCAGGCTTACCATAGACGACACGCTCCAGCTCAACACCAGTGAGAGCTTTGTACTGGGCCTCAAGACCGATACGGAAGGCACCCATGGTCAGGCGGGGAGGTCCCCTGTGTTCGGTAGGCATGAGCAAGTCGCCCTGAGAGAAGTAGATTGGAATGCGGGAGGCAACAGGGTCCTGAGCCTTAGTGCCAAGCTTGCCATCCTCCGAGAGCAGGAGATCGATGATGATCTGGGTGTCGGTCTGGTAGTCGCGGGGATCGGCGAAGACCAAGATCGCGTCAAACTTCATCTTGGAAAAGTCGCGGATGCGAGCCTGCTGCTTCTCCTCAGGGGTGAGGGTGCTCCAGGGAGAGATGGTGGGGTCCCAGGCCTGGATGTCCTTGGGAAGGACGACGTTCTTGAAGCCATAGTTCTCCGCAACCTCACGAATCTTGAATCCATCACCACCGACTACGAGAACAGTCTCGTAGTACTCGGCCAATGCCTGCATCGGCGTGTGGGACTGGATGAACTGGTCGAGAGAAACAGTGACGCCCAAGATGTCGGTAAGCTGCTGCGTACGTGCCTCCTCGGTCTTACCGCTACCGTTGGTTAGGAGGATGTAGGGAATTCTGATACCAAGCATGTTGTCGCCATTGAGCATCTTCAGTGCCTCAGCGCCCTGAGGGATCAGCTCGTTGCCGTGAACCAAGACACCATCGATATCGAAGGCGAAAGCCATGTTCTTGGCGGCCTTGGTCTTATCCTTGTGCATATCCTGGATCTGGGATGCGAGAAGCTCGCGAGATTTGATGACAGGAGCAGCACCAGCACGAGCAACCTCCTCGCGGTAGACCACAGAGGACAGTCTAGAAGGGCGAGGAGAGCGGGGAATAGGCAGGGAAGTGCCAAAGGAGTTGCGAGATCCGCGGCGGTCCCTCATCGAGGGAGACAAGCTCAGGGTGTGCATGTACTGAGAGGCATCACTGATCGAGCTTCTGGTGGCAGGCACTTCGATCGTGTTGCCAGGAGCATTTGGGTCTCCAGGAATAGCGATAGAACCAATGGAGACACTGGGACGAGTGTCCCTGGGAGAGTGAGCAGGATCGCCCACTGGCGCAGCTTCGACACCAAAATCCGCGTCGTCGAAGCGAGGCATGATGGCAGATTTGATAGACCGGCGAGAGAAGTTTGATAATCGAAGCAGCTGTTGTTGTGTTCTATCTATCTGACAGGAAAGGACAGGTGAAGCTGGTTGTGAAGTGAGGTGAGAAGATTCGAGTAGACGGATTGTCCCTCGACAAGGAATTTCTTCTCGTGGGGGAGGGAAGTGTGGATGAAGGAAAGAAATTGAATTTGGTCCAGGGGCTCTCCAGGATGATATATATCGTTAAATCCTAACCAGTGGCGGTCAGTAGCATACAACGGATACTGCCAAGCTTGCAGATGGAAGGAACCATGGGATCCACTACAGCGTATCATCATTCCTAAGAATTATCGTCATCATTGGCAACACAACCGAGTTGGGAGATAGAGGAGCGGGAAAAGCGGAGCACCGGGTAGGGAAGCGCTGGGCTGAATGGAGCAGCAGTTTTGACACTCGTCCCCCTGGACCGGTGGGCAATTTGGTGGATTCCACCTTGTATACTTTGGACGGCGCGGGCCAACCCTTGGGAACAAGGATGTCACTGACGTGATAACTTATAAGTGCTGCGATAAGTGGGCAGAGCCCCAGGTTGCCGCTGTGAAGATGGGCGGGCCCGGGACATGACGAGAGGGCGTCGTGCAGCGGATAATGCGACCAGAGCGGGACCGTGTAGGCACGCCGGACGCTGATTGGGCGGGAGGCTACAGGAAGAGTGGATATCTGGGTGGAATTCGGAGGAGGGTCGTCCGTGGATGGGGAGCAGCCCATACGGGAAGTAGCTGTCCCTGGTTAGAGGGTGCTCCGTGTGAGGAACGGAGGCCTGTACGAGAAAAACTGGTGGTGGGAGCTCGAAATCGAGGTGTTGGTAAGGTACGGTACATACGGAGCCCGTACGGGTATCTTAACGCTCCGGGGGAACGATGACGATCGGGAGGCCAACCAGGTGGCAGTGGGTCAAAATGTTTGAAACTTTGCTCGAAGGAGATCTCCACTGCCAGCACCACCGAACCATCTTAGAAGCACCAGAAAACTCGCGCGGGAACCGGCCATGATGTCATCGTCCTCCGGCTAACCTCGCAAGCGGATGTGGCCTGCATTTGGTGATCTGCTGGTGGCCGTTGCCTGAGCACCGTTCACAGTGACTTGAGGGCGTAGAGACCCGGTAATGCAGTTTGTGCGGCTCGGTTAGGTCGTGGAGGGTCCTCAGGCGGGGTTTGCGATCATAAGAAGACATGAACAAACTCGCTTCTTCGCGCAGATAACGTTGTTCTGCGCTCATCGCATCAACTCCCCTCTTCATCAGATATACCAGAAACAACATCCCTAAACCGCCAACAGTACTCTTGCGCTTTCGACTACCGCAAAATTGCCCCTCCGTCGAAGCACAAAAAGTTAATTGCAGATTGTCTCCAAGATGTCGTCTGGCATCACCTTCACACTCTCCAACGGCGTTAAGATCCCCGGAGTCGGCTTTGGTACCTTTGCCAATGAGGGCGCCAAGGGAGAGACGTACAGGGCCGTTACCCATGCGCTGAAGACGGGATACAGACACCTGGACTGCGCGTGGTTCTACCAGAACGAGGATGAGGTCGGGGAGGCCCTGAGGGACTTCCTCAAGGACCACCCCTCCGTCAAGCGCGAGGACATCTTCATCTGCACGAAGGTCTGGAACCATCTGCACCGGTACGACGACGTCCTGTGGTCCCTCGAGAGCTCCCTGAAGAGGCTCCAGGTTGACTATGTCGACCTCTTCCTCGTCCACTGGCCCATTGCCGCCGAGAAGGATAGTCATCACATGCCCAAGATTGGACCTGATGGCAGGGTAAGCTTCCTCTCGTCTCCTAGAATGCGATTTACCCGATGAACTTCGAATTCTAACTTCGTCCCCAGTACATCATCCTCAAGGACCTGACCGAGAACCCCGAGGAGACGTGGCGTGCGATGGAGAAGATCTATGAGGACAAGAAGGCGCGCGCCATTGGTGTCTCCAACTGGACCATCAAGGGACTCGAGAAGCTGTCCAGCTTCGCCAAGATCAAACCGCACGTCAACCAGATCGAGATTCATCCGTTCTTGCCCAACAATGCACTCGTTAAGTACTGCTTCGAGCACGACATCCTGCCGGAGGCATACTCGCCCCTGGGATCCCAGAACCAGGTGCCCACGACGGGTGAGAAGGTCAGCGAGAATCCTACGCTGAACGAGATCGCCAACAAGGGCGGCAACACCCTGGCTCAGGTTCTCATCGCATGGGGTCTGCGTCGCGGCTACGTCGTGCTCCCGAAGAGTTCGAACCCGGCCCGTATCGACTCCAACTTCAAGTCCATCCAGCTCTCGGACGAAGACTATGAGGCCGTCAACCGAGTTGCCGATGACCGTCACTTCCGCTTCGTGAACATGAAGGACACCTTCGGCTACGATGTCTGGCCCGAGGAGGCTAAGGCGGCCATCAGCACTGAGTAAGGGACAAAAGCTGGATGTTATTTCGATACTGACGATTCGATGAAGTACGGACCGATATGGAGACGATCTACGCAGTTTCTCGTTGAATGGGGAAATGAAAAAGAAAGCTGTGCTCTAACACCATGCTGCTGGCTAGCGGGGTTTAAGTACATATGCCATATCCACATTGCGTGGTTTATACATCCCATCCCCCACGTCACGTCGCCGCACAGGGAGCGTTGCGATGGACGGGTCAATGGATGTAGATAGACAGATAGAAGAGAAATGAATTCTGATCTGACTCTACAAACAAATACATTGTAAATCCTTCTGGTACTCTCTCGAGTCAAATACCTCATCAATCAACACCCATCGAATGTAGCACGGACATATCTTTTCTGCTCAACGCGATCTACAAAGCTACCCCTCCTCATCCCCTGCACCCCCAGGTCCCCTTTGCCCAGGTAGGTAAGGCACACCGGCTGAACTCGCGCGGTCGCAACGCTACCAACCCTACCCTATGATCCACTAACGAATCACAACCCACAAATGCGCACATCGGCGACTTTACCGGCACAAAAAATGCACGATTCCCAATCAAGCGAGCGGTGGACCGGGGCGGAATCTGTACCCGACTCGGAAGCGGAAGAGGAACCAACCACTGTGAGCTGGACGCGAATTAAATTTAATCTTTGTCTGGTTCAGTACGTGGAGGGATCCAGTTTAATTAATTAATTAATCATCTGTTCCGAAGAATTAGATTACATAGCGAGGGTGGTTGCTGCCTGGTAAGGTATCCGATATAAGATTTATGATTTCATTTTAAATGACACGTGAAATAGGAATTGTAACCATGAAATGAAAGGGCAATGAAAATGCCTTCAAAGGAACCCAAGGAATCTGGGTAGACAATGAGAGATACAATTCTAGAGATCAATTAACCTGTGAATTTAACCATCGATGATAATTAACTGTAGAAAAGAAGATAATATAGAACATGGCATTACCAAGACAAGCAACGCATCACAAAGAACATACCATTCCAACACTATCATGGCAAACTAAACCGTATATAGCACAACGTGTCCTAATCTCATCATCAACACTCCCAACGAAAGTCCAGAAAAAAGGGAAAGAAAGGCGAATCTATCTCCCATCCTCCCATCCATTCATCTCCACCAACTCAACTTGAAATACAGAGTAATTTCTGCCCTCGAAATCGCGAATACGTTGATTGGTAAAAAGACCAAACACTAGTTAATGAAAGTGGCATAACTTGTTTCTTGGCATGATAGGAGATCCGCCCCTCTCTCCACTTGAACCGTTCAATGAGTGATTGCCCCTGTGTAAATTACCGCGGTAATCTTGTACGGACGGGCGGAACGTGTACGAGTACTACTGCTATCATGTCGAAGTTACTTGGTTGTAGGTAGTTGCCTATTAGGAGGAGGAGTAAGTGATAAGCGAGGACGAAACATAATAATGGGTTCTTTTATTGATTACTCGTCGTTCTCTAGAGAGATCCGTGTCAATTATCGAGAACGATATTTCGGATCGGATAGTACTCTCGAGGAGCGGGAGATACAGAAGATAGGATACTGAGCGAGTAGTGGCTATAACTTGATACCAATACCTGGTCGCGAAATAGGCATATTTCGATAAGAGAGTAAGCACGAAAAGGTTCCCCTTTTCAAAGCACAATTCCTCGTGGATATCACACATGCTACGTACAAGATAACAGAAGCATCGATATATGACACCTGAGGCAACATCCGCCAGGAACGCCATACATAATCAATAACGTCAAACCTGCCCCATTTCCCCCACGAGCTATTTTGTTTCTAGCATTCCAGAAAAATGAGACAAAGAATCAAAGACAGAAATTCAACCCTCAAAAAGAGAATCCACTTTTCGGTGACCTCAATACTTAGCAGGTACCTCTAGTAGATCATTCCTTTTAAAATCAACCTCTGACGTAACGCTCTTTCTCGCAACCGGATGTACTCTTGTCCTCGAAATGAAATACAATACAATAGTCGAGTCAGTATGCATACTAGTCGATGATGATCAACGACAAAAGTCCACCACTCCCTATCCCATCCTAAAAAGAAGGCAAGACGTCTCCCGAAAGTATGCAATGGCTTGATTCCGGTCTCATCTTTGCCAGATTCGACATCTTAGTCAGTTCGGATCAACTACTAGCATGTCGATCTAACGCAGGACGAGAAATCGGTATATGCAGGAGACCGAAAACATTCGACTGAAACACCCTTAACTTCTGGATCATAACTACTCAGTAGGACCTAGTACATACTTACTCGGTCCCGTTGGTGATAGTATCATACGAGAAAAGTTCTCGATAACTTGGAAAGGTACCTTCAGGCCTAACATACCGGTAACGATAACGAAACGACCCTGTTGGCTGTAATCACAATATGAGATATTAGATTAAATTACCAGCCAAAGGCAAGATGCAACACCAGCCGCGAGTCTTCCGGAGTCGTACCATCTGTGGGAGTAGTCAGTCTAAAGCAAGATCCTTTTCACGGGATGGTACGAGTCGGCATCTAATTATCAAAGTTCCATCATTACCAATTCTAATTCCTGGTTGGGGAACAACTTTCATGTCTCATGTCATCATGGGGCTCCAGTTTTTTTTATTATGTTGCTCGTACGATCCTACTCCAGTAACTTGGTTTATCGCCGCCGATGGGTGTTTTATCCACTTGAAATCTGCATGTACTCCACAGAAATCCACACCGCAACTGGCGCCGCGTGTAGGGCTAAGCTAACCAGGGCCGGGTAGGTGGGATTTGTTTCATGCATCCATACCGAAGAAGAGGGGGGAGGGGCCATCTCGGGCAATCCCGGGCAGGTCCTCTGGCCAATCATGGGGAGAGGCGGCAGCTACCTGCAGGAGATGGTAAGCGATGTATGCATAGCTTGATTATCAGTAGGTAGTTATACTCTATGTACAGAGCCATGATTATTGTAACGTTCAGCCAGCATGTGGATGCATCCCGGACATAAATGCCGGGTGATAACCCTTCCTTGTGTAACAATGTCAGACCGTCCATGCAGACGCCTTATACACCCATGCTGCATCGAATATGTACAAAAAAGGAGAATCTGAGACAGATACGGGATCCAAGACCTCCATCCCGTGTCAACCAGGAACCGATTCACTTCCTGGCCCGTACGCGCTTCGGCATCGGAGTTGAACCGGCTCCGGCATGAAGTATGTTCCTACTCTTAACGGTTGTCTTACTGGTGCGCGCCGGCAGACGTGATCTGGCGATCGTACCCTTTGTTGTTCCCAGGATCGCAGCACTAGGGGCCTTTGGTGCCAGTCGCTTCCGCTTACTGATCTCACTCTCTAAGGAGGTGTTGATGGTGGTCGGGATGAGACTGTTGTCGCTGGCGGTGATGGTGGACGATGGCAGCTTACTGGCGGGGGACAGGGCGCCGGAGAGAGGTAGGCGGCATGCCCGGGGTGTGGCTGGCGCGGGCGGTGCAGTAGAGCCAGTGCAGGGGCTGCGCCGGGCGACTCGGGCGCCGTGAGCACGCACATGGCTGCGCACCGCCTGCACTCCTGCGTCCGCGACGTCATCGCCGGGTCCACGCTCGGGCTCGTACTCAACGAGTCGCTCGTTCCACGACACCGTTTTGCCCTTCCCTTGTCTGCGTTGCGAGGCGGTGGAGTCCTCCTCCTGCCGCTGGGCCAGGGTCTGCAGCATCTCCTTTGGCATCTGTGCATTGCCCCGGTTACGCTTGGTGTTCCGACGGGTTGCCAGTGCCAGCTCCTGCGCCTTCGTCCGCTGAAGGAATACAAACTCCGTCCCCTTCGGGCGGCGGACGGGGATCTGGTTGGGGACAGCGGGAGGGGCTCTGCGCTGGGAAGCTTTGGACGGCTTCGTCCTGCTGCTTCGGCGGCGGGTAGGACTCGGTTCCGGCTCCTCGACCGGTTCGGCATCCTTGAAGTCCTCGTCAGCACCGACAAGGGAGCCATCGGTTTTGGCCGGAGACGGAGAGTTGGTGTCTAGCTCCTCAAGAGCCCGGCGGCTGCGAGGGGTGGGCGACTCCAGCAGCAAATCTGCTGGAGCGGGCTTATCGCTATCTTTCGGCGTCATCGCAGCATTCGCGACCCGCTTGGCCTTGGCTCGCGATAGGAAGTCGTTCAGAAGTTCTTCATCCTCGCAGTCGAGGGCAGAGGATTTCAGTGCCGATCGAATAAGACTGGCCTCCTCCGCAATGATTGCCTTGCCCTCTGCAGCTGCCTTTTGGCTCTTGTGCTCGATCACCACGCTGATCGCTGGGAACGGACCATCGAGCCCCGGCGACGTGCGACGATCAATGCGAGAAACTTTCTCCAGATTGGTCGTCGCACTGGTAGTCATCTCCCGTGTCGCATTTGGGTTTTGTGTGTCCTGCGGGTGGTGGTCCGAATCAGAAGGCAGGGCAACAGTGTTGCCATCCTTATCGGTGACTGTTTCGGTGTCTGATTGACTGATCGACTTGACCTCTTCACCGGGTTGATCAGAGCCAAGAACATTCTTTGTTGGGGTTATAGGGAGGTCAGAGGATGCTTGACGGTCCGAGAGAGCATCTGCATCCTGATTTCCACCGTTGGATATCAAATCGTGCTCGTTGCTTGGGACAGACAGGATCTCCTTCGCGCTGTTTTCAAATGCTGCATCCGTCTCTTGCAAGTAATCCGCAGATGTCTCCTCCTGGCCATCAATTGCGGTATCCGGCTGCGTTGCTGGGTGGTACTCTGTGTTCGTCGCGTATTTTCCTACTTCACAGTCAGGAAATTCATGCCTTTCGTCATCGGCCAACAAAAGAATCCTCACGTCGTCTTGTGGTATCTAACTCCCACTTTGTCTCTAGAAAGGAACGTCCGCGCTCAGTCTCCCCACCAGGACCGACCACTGGTCCACTAATACCAAGACAGCGGCGCTTCACGCCACGGAATAATCTCTTGGACGCGGAAGAGTTGATCTCGGTGACCAACTCATCTTCATCATCACCAGCCGGCTGCCGAGGTGCCTTCATGCTATCGAACGAGCTCCGGAAACGCTTCCACAGTTTGCGTGACTTGGGACGTGCCAGAAAAGGAGTCGAGGGTTTGCGGTCCCACAGTCGCGGTGCCTTTATCTTAGACACGACAGGTGTGAATCGGAACTGATTCGCGAACGGTAAAGGGCTGCTGTCAAAACACCATGAAAGCGCGCCACGGCGCGTTTCAGTACCAGTCAGCGAGGGTGACACGAAAGAACAAGAGACCAACTAGCGATTCCACCACATTATCGGAAGTGGAATTGCGTCGTAGATAATCATATCAAAAGCCTCACATCACATCATATCACAACAGGCATGTGTATGGCAAACGGGTAACTAACCATGTCGGGCGCGATGAGCAAGCCCCGATTGTATTCTGAATCTCCATTGGAGGCGGGAAGTCGTCGACGGAATGTTCGACGACCGACGAAGCACACAAGTAAGCGATGCGTAAAATCAATAATACAAGAATATCCCTCGTAGACTGTGAATATCGGATATCTTGTGAATGTGGATTTATGATTCATAAAAAGCGATAGCCGATGTACGAAGTAGAAGAGAAACAATAATAACCTGTCGAAAGGGCCCCCGGGAAAGTTTGTGTTGAACGGTTTAATGCTCCGGAGAAGTCATCTGGTTGGTGGCTTCACCCTGCTGTGGCCTATCCGTTGCCCTGCCAACACCACGCTACGGCGCCGCGCCCCTTGTCATTTGGCTCTAGAACATCAGCTCGACAACCATAAAGATAGATAGATCAAGGCCTCAACTACACATCCCGTAAGATGTGTTCAAATCAACTAGCTTAAGCGTGTTTAGAGATTTCTTTCTTTGCGATTTTCCTACTTTCATACCTGAATTACGTATGTAGATAGGGTGGGATGCCTTATTGAAGTCGTACCAGGGAGGTGAATGGGTCGATGTGCTGATGGATCGAGTTTAGAGATCGTTCTGGGAAGGGGATATCATCTGTCGCTATGCATGGTTGAATACGAATTTCCTGATGAATCGGAAAAGCGTGTTCCTTCATTATCATTCATATGAATTTCTAGTTCTGCTTGTGTGTTCTGTCTGAGAGCCTGGCACCGAAGTCCTGCACAGTGGACAGGACCACGTAGGTTGCTTTATGTTCCCTTGGGATCCCATCGATTAGAATTGACAAGGTCCCGGGTATAGCGCCTTGACTGGCCTGTGGCGTATCTTATAACACCAGCTTTAGAGAAAGTGGGGAAATGCATCCGGATATGCCCTGGAGAAAGACAGATCCATAGTCCACCTTCCCGTATACTTATGCATCCATCCGAGAAAGTGTAGAGATAGAGAGATCGCGAAATTATGTCATCACATCATATTCAGAACCCCCTCCGGGTTCATATCCCTCTCATCGAACGGGTCCCCAAATTCCCCT
This sequence comes from Paecilomyces niveus, assembly GCA_003116535.1. NCBI lineage: Eukaryota > Fungi > Ascomycota > Eurotiomycetes > Eurotiales > Thermoascaceae > Paecilomyces > Paecilomyces niveus. Next base: position 64,600 of record QEIL01000045.1, read on the forward strand.
ACAACAGACAAAACCGCATTAGCAATGCCCTGACTCAACTTCTCCAAGCGATGAACAACTAAAGACGGCAACATACTCAAGCTGAAATCCCTGTCCACCACATTCTCCAATGCCCGCTGATACTCCTCCTCTGCGCGCCTATTCATCCAAGACGCACCCGGTTTCTCAGTTATCTTCGAATCTCCTTTCCTCTCCACCACCTCGGACGCCGTTGTGAATGTCAGGCGGCCTGTCTGTGTTGCAGGCTCTGAAGCTTTCTGTGATCCTGGTGGGGAGAGTTCGGAGATGAAGTGTGTGCTAGCGTTGGTGGGTGTGCGAGCACCAATACGCTGGGGGCTGGGCTGGTACTGGTCTTCGGATTCGGGGGAGGAGACCATTTCGGAGTCACCGTCTGGATCTGTTGTAGTTGCAAATTGTTAGTATGGTCTATAAATTTCTGCTGGGAATGACATGCAGAGATAAATGGACAAAGACAGGAGAGGGAGCTTGGCTGCATGTGTTTCAATAGACGATGGCAGCGCGGGAGATTGAGAGATAGGTGTCAGATACGCTCGACAGAATGAATATACAACATAAAAAGATTGAATGGAATAACCCCGGCTCAACCTCAGCGCATGCACGTACCTGCAGACATGTTGGGGAGACTACAGTATCGAAACGGCGGCGTCCAAGTAAGCAGGAACCCGTTCGGCTATGCGGGACAAAGAAAAGCACCTGCACGTAAAGTCGTATTTGCACACGGAGGAGGAGGAAATCTGGGGGCTTGAGCAGAATGCCTACCAGCGAAAGGTAATCGTGGCAAATTAACTAAAGACGAAGCACTCCGCTGATGTCAGAACAATCCCCGCAAGGGCCTGGTTCCCCTCCAGGCTCCAGCCCTACTCCAAGAAAAGGCGCGGGTGTGGCCGTGCCGCCTTCCCGCCGCACTAAGAGAACAAGCAAAGTCTCTCTGTCTTCACGTCAGACCACTGGACGTGTGAAATCTTCAAGCCACTCTTCAGGAACAGGAGGAGACTGGGTTTCAAGACGCGCAGAGGAAAAGGAAACACAGACTGGGACAGGAAGGATATACCCGTCACGGAACCCCCCCTCCCCATTGCGATCAACTTCTCATCAGTCGTACTTCAACCTTTTCCTTTTTTCGACCCTCCGAAGATCTATCTGACATGAGCGCCAACCCGTCGGGAAGAATCCCCAACGCATGGGATGACGACTGGGAGAGACAGGCTGATGTACGTATATGCCATTCTATGCCCTCAGTATGATACTAGTCTTCTTGTGGAAAGATGCCCTCCACCTTCGCAGAGCACTAGATATTGACATGGACGTTTCTACCCCGCACACAGACCTCAGCGACCGAAAATCCTCCTGCAGAGAAGAAAGTCTCTTCGAAAGTAACAAAAGCGCAACGGAGAGCACAGCATGCGGAATTTAATAGGCAATTGTGGGCCGAAGCGTACGTCTCTTTTGTCCCGGCTGCTCCGCATCTTCCGCGACGCGGCGAAGAAGCTGTGCCCAAAAGTTTTGGATCTGACCCGGTACAAACAGAAATAGCGAATCCTCGCAGACATTTCACTTCCTGGAGGCCCGCTCCGCTACTGTTCCGCTGAAACAGGACTTCAAACCTACCGTGACCCTCCTGAGCCGGAAACCACAGATCGCGTCGCGACAATCGTCAGCAGTTGATTCTGCTACCGCCGGCGTAAGTCTGTTAGGTCTGAAGGGAGAGGAGGCTGACGACTCAGACGATGAATCGAAGAAAGCACTGGTGATGACACCGGAAGAACGGCAGGCGAAGGCGCTGCGGGATCGCGAGGAGAAACAACGCAGGTACGAAGAGGCCCGCGAGCGCTTATTCGGGAGTCCCTCAGCCACAGGATCTGGGGCGTCGTCACCAGGGAATGCGACGCCGCCCAGACAGCATCAGAGCGGAGAGGGAAGGGGGAAAGGGAAAGGTCGAGGCGGTGGAAGCCACAGCAGGGACAAGCGCGATTCCTCTGCTGCATCGGGGAGATCAAGGCAGCTCTACGATCCGGGCTACACAGTCAAGCCGAACTCTGCATATCTACAGAAGAGGGAGAGACAGCAATCGGGAGAGCGCCACGACAATGAACAGCAGCAAGCACCGCAGCAGCCTACGCGTGCGCCCAGGGGCCCGGACGGAAGTGGACGTGGAGGATTTGGATTCAGCAACAGAGGCGCAAGAGCACCCTAAGGGTATCTTAAAAAAAAGTCACAGAATTGTCTCAATCCGCGCAAATCCCAGACCGCTTGGGGATTCAATATCCCTCTGGGTATACCGGATAATGGCGGTTTCGACCTACAGGCAGCAAGCGCGTGACCCTACGGGAGACCCCGGCCTGAGTTTATCGCATTCGCAAGCTGTGAGGTGTTCGTCCGGTTCTCTGTAAAGATGTCAGCTCGAGCGCTGCATTGATTAGCGCCAGCAGTCTCGTTACTTACCAGCATATCGCTCATAGCTGTCGAGGTAGAGGTCGTCGGTGCTGGTCGTTGCCCGAACGTGCTCATTCGTCTCAATGGCATTAACCCACGCGGCCCATCGGCTGCCCATTTCAGGATCGGGCCAGCCGCGGTACGGTTTCAGTACTCGACTTAGTCGAAGTATCCAAGGGGCAATATGGATATCGACCATCGAGATGTTTGGTCCAAGGAAGAACGGACCATGGACATGTGATGCATTGACTAATCTGCTAATATCGTCCTTAAGCTCTTCAGCATATGAGACCTGCTTCTGTGGGTCCTGCTCTTGCAGCACACGATAGAATCCCGGAATGATGTGCCGGTTTACCTGTTGGCAGTCAGTGATGTCCCGTCGGGTCCGTCAGCAGAAAACGAACATGATCTGCCCAGAGCCGGCAATGTGCACGCAGCTTCGCGTCTCCAGGAGGCAGTAGCGTTGTACCAAAGTCCAGATCCTCCAGCTGGCACTTTTGTCAGCAATATTTTTTTCTAGTGAGCACGATGGGGGCATGTCCGCCACATACATATTCGAGCAGGACTGAACTCTCATAGCATCCCCAATTGCCGTGTCGCAATGCGGGGACGAGTCCACGCGGGTTGACTTCCAGCAACGACTCTGGTTTCTTGTACGGGTCTACTTCTATGTACTGATACGGGATGCCCTTGACCTCCAACGCTATCCACACCCGTTGGACAAAGGGACTAGCATGGGAAGTTTGGTTAGCCGAGACTGGCCCTTTTGTCAAACTCTCTACCATGGATTGGAGACAGGCGCACTCACCAGAAGCACGACGCGAACAACTTGAGATCGCTGTCCTTTGAACGTTTCTTGACTGTCAAAGCAGCCAATCCCGTGGCTTTCTTGTGGTACGTCTTTTGTTGTGACTGGTTCTGATCAGCCATGGTTATGTTCCCTCTTGTATGTTCAAACACCTAGAACAGCAGAATAGTAGGCAATTGGTTGCTGGCCGTCGATTAGGCATGAAATATTGCCTGCTGAAGGGGAAGAGGGGTCTGAGGAACGTAGTGCCTGCTCGGAGCGGGGAAACTGTATGCGGGCAGTGTTTCGGAGAGAGGTTCAATGGAGATGACGTATGGATGCGGTTTAGTCTCTTGCTGCTTTCTCGGGACAAAAACGTCCTTCGCAATACTCCACAAAAATTACATGCCCTTTTACTCCCTCGAGAGGTATTGCAACGTCCATTGCACCTTGATTCCATGAGGATATATGTCGGTTTGCTTTCCTGAAAAAGGAAACCTTTGCAGTTTGTGCTAGCTGCAAGCAAAAAGTGCATCTTGATCGATAGAGAAAAGGACAACCAGTAGAATTCTTCAGAGACAATGAAATAAAAGAATGAACTTACCAATGCTTTCTTCTGCTCCCTTGCTTCCTTGAGCAGCCACCGTTGCACACTGTTCTTCTTCACGCGGTCGCTTTCCTCCAGTGTATGTCTGTGACCACCCCCCACACCGTCGGCTTTCCCATTGCCTCCGTTCCCATTTACTCGTTGAATTGTGAAATAGCGCGCCCCATGAGCGCCTGGATGACCCTCCGGTAGTGTCGGATTCGGCGTCAGGACGCCAAAGGGCTGGTTCTCGCGCGGGTTATCCCCCGGATTGAAGAAGGGGTTGACCGTCTGCAACTCGGGCGGCAGCTGCTGCACATGAGATACGATATCCGACGGCGGCATAGACCCCGGGAAGTGCTCTGTGATCTTGATCTTGACGTCGCAGAGATCCCGTTGTCTAGCTGTCCGGCGGCGTTTCTTCTTATTCGGATCATCTGATTTAGGAGTGCCTGGCGGGCGGCCCTTGAGTCGACAGTCCCAGTAGTGAGAGATGAAGGGCTTGCGCTTGTATCTTTGCGTAGAGCGATGTGAATAGACGTTATCCACATGGGGGAAGTAAGTCTGAAATCTACAGCAGTTGTGTAAGCACAAATGGTCTGCGCGTCTATACGTGGAGTGTTCTCCCGGGCATACTGTTCCTCAGTCAAAGTAATCGTCTCATCTACATTGAACAGCCGTTCCCTCCACGCTTCCAGATCAGGTGGATTCGGAACCAGTTTCATTCCCCCAAAGTGTCTGTCGGATTTCCCAGTCGTGACACTCTCTCCGCCGCCGGGACCCAATAGGTCCCCTTCCTTCTGCAGCTGCATGAGCGCATTATGCGGTAGGGGCTGCTCCAGCGACTGCAACATCTCAAATTGACTATTATCCCGAGACTGGAAGACATTATTCACGGACATCTGGCTGTGCGATATCGACTGCGTGTTCACGTTTATCTTGCCCAAATCCTGACCGGGTCGTGGCGGAGGAGGAACGGCATATTGCCCTCCACCACCGCCATTATTATCATTATTACTGCGCCGCTGTTGCGCCTGCGAGAGTACCGAGACATCATTCACCTGCTCGCCTGGTCTCGGAGGCCGGACGAAGGACTTTGACGTCGCGGACTGAAGATGTTGTCGTTGCTGATGCTGCTGCTCCTGGAGCTCTGCGATGGTGGACGGGAAGGCCTGGAACGCGTGCGGATCGTGAGGATCAAACCCCGAAGCAAGCTGCGAGGCCAGGGCGCTCGCCGCTTCGGGGGATAAGTTCTGGAGGGACGCAGGCTGCAGGTTCCGGAGGTTGACGGGGAGCTGTTGGAGATCTGCACTGTCCATGGTGGACAAAAGAAAAAAAAGAAAAAGAGAAAAAAAAAAAAAAAAAGGAGACCCCTTGTGACTGTTTGGGAATGCGGGCGAATGCGACAGGCGCGCAAAGTACACTCCCCGTACAGGTTCTGAATCTTGCTTCTTTTTTGAGACGCTGCTTTTGAAAAGGCGGGTATGGGGATGGGGATGGTTTGAAGCGGCGCTGGGTTCGTGGTTTGCGTTTGGTGGAGTTGGGGAAACTTAACGCTGGACGGGTGCGGGAAGAGGGGCCGGTCGTACAATTACTGTAGAATACTTAGTGCTCTTTTTGTTCAGACTACATTTATCAACATTTATTTGATTAGAATATATGACTTTGGCTGGAAATCTTATGAGGAGCATGGATATCCATCATTCTATTTCATTCCCATGGATATGGACCGATTACCTACTGTATGCAATGCAAAACTGATAGCGATCTTCAGATCATGGATCCTACCATGCCACCGACTATTTCTCCCAGTGGACTCTAGCTATGTTATACATCCAATCTATGCCAATTCTGGCAGTTCAAAATCCTCGAGACGCGGGAGCTGAACTCCATTCACCTATTCATAGCTCCTTCTTATTCACATGGCGCTTCTCAGCCTCCTTATTCCGAAAAGGAAACCCCGACGTCCTCTTATCAGCCCCTGTTTTCCGACTGATCCTTCCATTCTCGCTTGCAAACAGTAGACACCAAAGCCCGATCGCCCCCACAATCGCATAGCCAGCCATCCCCAGCGCAAACGCCGTCTGTCCGCTGGTCGTATACCACGTGTAGGTGTAAAATCCTTTGATCCCGTGGAAGAGGGTGGTCACTAGCAGCGTAGGCACAGCGTAGGGCGCCTTAGGATCATGCTCTTCCGTCGTGACGGGCTCTTGGAATGTCGTCGTCAGGGGGATGGATCCGGTGAGGAGGATCGTCATGACAGCTAGCGTGAGAAGGGCAAATCCGGCGCATCGGGAAAGGTAGATTTCAATCGCTAGAAGATGCAACAGAACAATTAGTCGCGCTTTGGACTTTTGATTTCCCGGGGTATGGCGTGACAAAGGTCCCGTGGCTGCCGTAAAGGACCATTGTCACCATTTGGGTACTTACATGACGGGGGTCTCGTTTCGTCCAGCAGTAACGTCACTATCATCTTGGGCGATGTCACCAGTGGGATGCCTTGGAGGGATAGCCATGCCGCCGTGGCGTAGGTGTAGGTGTGGAAGACCTAGGAGCATTGGCACCCATTAGCTCCGTAGGGACATATTGAGATCAAGGAGCTCTGCAAGTCCCTTTGGTGGGGAGCGGCGCTCTGCATGCCATGCCTATAATCCCCAGGACTATCGATAAGGAAAGAACAGTGCTTACATCCATGACGGATCAAGTCCAATGTATCTCGACCAATCTCAGAAGTCGAATAATCCCGGCGTCCAAGTATTTGTCAAGACAGAAGCCAGTCCCGTTCAGCTCCCTTATCACTCGATATTCCGTCAGTGAGACAATGGACCGTGATTCGTTATACGAGAGAAAATAATGCGGCACTGAGTAGAGCACCCGAGGTAAACACTAGTGAGGACTAGTCCGGGGCAGATGTCCAGTTCTTAAAGGTCCGGGGCGATTGACGACTCCAAACAGGCGTTCTCACAGATTTGGCATATGGGTTCCAGAGAAAGGGTACTTTTTGTCTGACCTTGATTCAATTGCATGTAATCTTCCCCATGGGAAACACTCCTAGGATTCTTGATTCGCAGGAGGACAGCTAGCTGATTAAGGTACGTCAGTCACTGCAATGATGACATCATCCAATAAGGAAATAGTTGACGACGGATGTGTTTGTGAGGTTTGCATCGCAACTGTGAGACTTGAGTTCAATTGAACAATACTAGTACTGTCTAACTACATACCATTGGTGTATTATCAACGTTTGCCAGATTGATGTAGGGCGAATGCTTCTGATAGGTTATGAACTTGGCGTGTCTTTACCTTTTCTTCGAATTACCAATTAGAACCAAACGAAAAACAGCATATGTGGAGTATGAAGATAATTCCACAGTAAATCTATTCTAAGAATAAATAGAGAAAAATGAAAAAGAAAAAAAAATGATGTTTTCAATAACCGAATCCCCCATATTCACTCCAGTGATACCCTTACTCCCGAACAATCTTGAGCCGAGACTTTTTATCCTTCCGAACACCGTAAGAGAACGCCCTATAAGAAATATGGAGTTTTAAACAGACCGATATTGGTGCAAATGAGAAAGCAGGTTATTGGGTCTTCACTCAGGATGTATCACAGATGCTGGGGAGCTCTGTACTGGGCGCTATCAGCAGCATCAGGGTCGTCAACGCCGTGGATGACCCGAGCAGGCACACCCCAAGCGACACTGAATGACGGGATATCCTTCGTCACAACGGATCCAGCACCAATTGTAGTACCGTTCCCTATCGTCACACCAGGAAGTATGGTAGCCCCGGCTCCAATCCAGCAATCATCGCCGATAGTGACCGGTCGCGCGTAAACGACACCGTCGCGCCGGCTCTGGACGTCTTTATCATGGCGTTCAGTGATAATAGTCACATTTGGAGCGATGAGAACGCGATTGCCAATGGTGACGAAGGCGCTATCGTGGATGCGTAGACTGGTTGACACAATGGTAAGTATTCGCCATGAGACTTCCTACTAGAGTGGCAAACTCACTTGACGTTGGAGTAGAACTTATCTCCTAGAGAGATATTGCTACCATACTGGAAGTTGAACGGAGGCTCGATGACTGGCTGTTCGCCAACCTCTCCAATGATCGTACGTAACATCTTCTCCCGCCTGTTCCTTAGAGATTGGAACACTTTCTCTGGAGGGATCTTAGGATCGTTGGGAATGTCATCTTCATTATAGTTGATACAGAACTGTCGCGCTCGCAGTTTTCTTCCCTGCAGACTTGGGGATAACAACACTCTGAATCTGTCACAAGCCAAACTTCGATATCAGCGTCGATCTGCGGTCACCATCATACGTGATATACTCATGGAGAGACGACGTACGGCTGTCCAGAGATCATCTTCTCATATTCTCGACAAAGAGGGCCGGCTTTCTGCAGTCGAGCAGCACGAGTCAGATGCAATGTATGCTGATCTGAGGCATTGAGGTTAGTCTCTTCGAGGTCCATCATGGACGATGCTTGCATCCAACTGTCCCTGGAGTCTGCACCGTCTGAGAGATCTCTTGTCATGGTAGCACTTAGTGTCAGACTTGGACAGGAATTAAGTGGTAGTATAAGTTCTGATTCATGTTGGGCAGCCTTTGACGGGGAGGGTAACCCCATCTCCTGCTCCACATGGAGAATCGGTTGTAGTGTATGCAGCCCAGTCAGTGGATCTGCCAGCATGCAAATGACTGAGTGAAGTAGACAGGTGAGAGAGAGTGACAGACGGTGATAGGCAAGTACAGAAGGCAGCTACCCCAGCCTGAAATCAGGTGAATCTAGGAATAAACGTGGGCGTGAAGAGCTCTAAAGGCAGGTAGATAGCGGGACTGTTTCAGCCACTCTAGGGCAATCGGAAGGAAATCGCTGAGTATCAGAGATATTAAAACATTATATGCGGTGTAGTACTGCCTTTCCATTTTAGTCCTATTTTCCTTTCCCTACTGACACGCATGACCTGGGCCAACAAAAGCACGTCGTGTGAATTGAAACAATGCAAGCTGACTGGCTCAGGCAGCCCCAGAAGAGCTAACAGCTGAGGCAGACCCTATGGGGCCCATGTGGAAACAGGTCCCAGTCAAAAATGACCGCCGCAAATCAGATCGTCATTTAATATTATCAACCCGCCAGCAGACGGTGACACACTGGTCTCAGGGGTTCCAAGGGCTAGGATGTCATTTTGAGGATGGGTGCAGAAGACCTGCCTCCAACGATCCTCCACCGAGAAAAAAAGAAAAAGATATTATAAGATACAACGGCAGGTAGATGGAATAAGCGGAGAACATGATTAACATCAGTGCGTTCCTGGACTTTTTTTCTGCTGGGGCTGCATAGATCGACGTGCTCGGTAGTGGAGCCGACCTAGATCGCGAAACGGACTTATGTGGCTTTGAATGACCAGCGTGGCAGCGTCTTGACTCCCTGCTGGTGACGACATTCTGGGATCCCGTCGATTTATCCCGGAGCTAAAAGGAATGATCTCTCATTAAATATTCATGCTTCCTGGTCGGGTAATTCCGTACTTCTGTCAAAACATCGCGGATTCCGGAACGCGTTCCGGTGCAGGGCCCCTGCGATCGATTGGGCTGGAGCGGCGGTGTGCAGTGGCGACAAAGTACGCAAGACTCTGGGATCTGACTAGGGAAGAGGGGGGAATAAATCTCGAAGGCAGCAAACAGCAGGGCGTTAAGGCGGCGAGACGAAGGGGGGGGGAGAGAGTGACACAGGACAAGGGAAACCCGTCAGGAAAAAAAGAAGAAGAAAGAACATAAAGCTAGCTGGAGGGCACAGAACAGCTTCAGCTATCGATCCGTTCGATCATCGGTACTATGCATCATCGATTGATATTACTAGCACGCAGGTATCTTGTAAAACTGAGGTCCTTCTCATCTTGCGACGCCGAATCGGCCAGAGCTTGTTGGTAGCGTTGTGAGAGACCGTCGTTACCCCCTGTTCCGGATGTATCACAGTCGTCCCCGGAATCATCGTCCGCTGAGTCCGCAGCGCCAATCGTGTCGCGTGAGTCCAGGACGTCATCTTCAGCCTCACTGACGGTTTCCGCCTCATCCCGCGCTTTTTGCGAGGAACGACTGGCCCCAGAGACGTTCATGTCTCTCATGAGTTTGCCTAACTCTTGCTCTCGTCGGGCCGCCTTGGCGTCCTCCCGCTCCCTTTTCTTGCGCTCCAGTTCGGGCTTGTAGTCTCGCTCGAATTCCTGGCGCTTTTCCTCTACAGCCTCGAAGAACTCGTCAATGCCGTCTCCGGTCATGGAGCTCACGCCCACAACACTGAGATGTCGGTAAAACTCCTCTAGCATCAGGCTCATACTGTTGAGGAGCGACCCCATGTATCCACTGCCGCTACCAAAACCTCCAGTGCCTCCCTCGGCCCCAAAGACGCCGGCCTCTTCCTCCTGTCGTAGCGCTGTCTGGAAGGCATCAAAGTCGGTCATCCACTCCTTTGCAAACTCTGCATCCTTGACGTCGGTCTTGTTGAAGACGAGGATCATGGGAAGCTTGGTCTTATAGAGAATACTGCATGCATACAGCATGTTGCTCATGAAGGTGCTAGTCGAACTCGTCCGCGGGGTGTCAATCACGTATGCGATAACAGTTGGGAACGATGACGCCAATGTCTCGAGCAAGATACTTCCAGATGCACTCCATACGAAGACTTCGATTTGCCCTGGCGTATCGACGAGGATGTGTTCAATCGGACGTCCAGCTGGGATAGTCGCATCTGGTGCTGTACGTTTCTCGAGAAGTGCAATGATCTGATCTACTTTCGTAGCAAAAAGGTTCAGCGATGTCAGGATACCACCGTTAGGTCCTAAGTTGTACTGCTTCATAACTTCCTTGTAGTTGATCGAATCACGGATATCGATGTTGCTCTCGAACGGGACCGTGTGCACCGCGGGGTCCAGATTCAGTACGTATGGTATCTTCTTCTTTGAATGTAGGTAGGAGTTAATTCTCTGCATAAAAGTCGTCTTTCCGGAGCCTAGACCATCATACGATTCATTAGATCAAAAAGCGTACTGCTGCTTAAGGTGAGAATGAGGGGATACGCACCGGCCATGCCGACACAGACCACTGCCACCGGCGATTTCTCCATGGTTGTAGTGGCACGATCTCAAGCTTCCTTGGGCAATATATTCTGAAATCGATCTGACTGGCTGGAGCTCAGAGATCGAGAGATGGGCTCCAGGTCAAGGCTGGCGGGGGAGTTGTCGATTAGCTCTCGACAGAAATTCTTCGCGGGGAGTTCTTTGGGCTAGAGGTGGAGTCTAGCCCGGCCAGACGTCATCCCGGAATCGTACTTCTGAAAGCGCGTTTTCCTGTCAAGCAACCTTAGCTCAACAACAAGCAGCGCCCTTCCGCACCAAAACAATGACACTCGAAGATTTCGAGAGGGAGCTCGCAGAGAGCAGAGAGCGGAGGGAGGAAAGAAGCAATAGAGACAAGGACCGAGAGAGGGATCGCTCGAGAGAGCGGCGTCATCGTCATCATCACCATCACCACCGTCATTCGTCACGATCAAGAGAACGGGAGCGCGATCGACACAGGCATCAAGAGGATGAGGAACATCATCAACACAAACGGTCACGGCATTCTTCAAGCAATGGTGACAGCCACGAGCATAGCCATAAGCGCAGGCATCGAGGAAGCCGGGAAGAGCTCGAGGAACCTGTTCCGAAACGAGTGATACAGCAGGAGCCAACCCAGTTGAAACGAGATGCTTGGATGGAAGCACCATCAGCTCTAGATATTGACTACGTGCACAGACATGATAAGGATCGCTTACAGGAGGAACCAAAGCCGAGAATGCTGCAGGCGGATTTCGAGCTTAAAATCCACGATAGGGAGCTCAACGAGCACCTCCACGATATCAATCGTGGAAAGGCGACGGAGGATATTGAAGAAGAGCCAGCATCTCATGAGGTTGATTACGAGTTTGGCGATGCTGGCTCCCAATGGAGAATGACAAAGCTCAAGGCCGTTTACAGAGAGGCAGAAGAAACAGGAAGGCCCGTAGAAGATGTCGCCGTCGGGCGCTTCGGGGATCTGCGTTCATTTGATGACGCAAGGGAAGAAGAGACTGAATTGGACCGCCGAGGAAGATATGGCGAGGCTTACGTCGGCAAGATTAAACCCACAGGTGAACTTTTCCAAGAGAGAAAACTCGCCCATGGAGTCCATAGGAACGTGCATCAACATACCAGAGAACCAGAAAAAGAGCACAACGCTGAAGGCCAGGGCAAGCAGATGGAGACCGAACCTCCTCTTAGAACTACGCAGCCTCTCGACCTGACCGCCTTGAACAGACTCAAGGCCCAGATGATGAAGGCCAAGTTACGAGGCGCATCCGACGCAGAAGAACTGGAAAAACGCTATAATGCTGCTGCAGCTACTCTAGCCAACCGTAAAGAGGCTGATGTTGTCGTACTCGGGGTTGCTGAGAACCCGATGCTGGCAGGAAAAAGGAACGAAGTCAAGCTTGCTGAGAATAAGAGAGGTCGTGAGAAAGGTCAGTTGGTGGAAAATGAAGATATGACCGTTGAGGACATGGTCCGGGAGGAGCGTCGGACGCGTGGGCAGGCTGGCGGGGAGGGTATGCGACTCGCGGAGAGGATTGCCAGAGACGCCAGATTCGATGTAAGCCTCTCCGCCATTCTCCACATCTATACGCTGACAGATATGCTAGAATGATCTCGAATATATGGACGAGAACGCGGCGAAGCTCGCAAAGCGAGTGCAGAAGTCCGAGATAAACCTAAAGAATATGGCCATCAACGAATTCCAGAAGATGAATCGTATTCTTGACAACTGTCCTCTCTGCCATCATGAAGACATAAACACCCCTCCTGTCGCACCTGTAGTATCGTTGGGAACGCGGACTTATCTCACGCTTCCCACGGAACCTGAGCTGAGTGAAGGAAGCGCCACCATTGTACCTATCCAGCACCGAACAAATCTCCTCGAGTGCGATGACGATGAATGGGAAGAGATCCGCAATTTCATGAAGAGTCTAACTCGCATGTACCATGATCAAGGGCGGGATGTTATCTTTTACGAGAATGCCGCGCAGCCTCACCGCAAGCGACATGCCGCGATGGAAGCGGTCCCACTTCCTTACAGCCTTGGAGAAACGTCACCGGCCTTTTTCAAGGAGGCAATTCTGCAAGGTGACTCGGAATGGACTCAGCATCGTAAGCTGATCGACACTCGCGCGAAGGCGATCGAGGGACTAGGAAGACTAGCTTTCCGGCGCTCGATTGCAAAAGAAATGCCCTACTTTCATGTCTGGTTCGACCTGGACGGTGGGCTCGGCCATATTGTCGAGAACGAGCATCGGTGGCCACGGGGAGATCTCTTCGCACGCGAAACGATTGGAGGCATGCTCGACCTGGAACCAGACGTTATCAAGCGGCAAGGACGGTGGAACAAGGGCGGTGACAGACGACTGGACGGCTTCCGGAAACGTTGGAGGAAATTCGACTGGACGCGGGTGCTGGTAGAGGGATGAATATGCCTGGGAAAGCGGACCGCATGGATGAGTAGAAATGAATAAAACAAGTGGGCTGTCTAGGAGCTTAGGGATCCTTACGGGGCCTCGCTGACTCTTTACTATGTGTTTCCTACATATGACCAACCTACCGCTTCACTCCGGTCAAGTTATCAGCAGCTGACCTCGAGTATCTGCCGGCCTCCCAAACGCAGGACCCTATATATGCCACAACAACCTTTCACCGCCCAACAAGGGAGCCCAGGTGGCTCAGTGGCTAACAGTAGCTAGCTACTGTAGCAACTGAACCTCCTAGGTTCTCTGTTCACCTGGAGCGGTCTATGGTTGACGGAGTGCGGTAATTACCAATATTTCCTCACATCACAGGACTCCTACCTCCCGTGTAGCAAAACCCTGGCCGCCCTTTGCATAGGCGGGGTTTTCGTAGCATCCTTCCCTCTCGAAAAGTTGAGGCCGAGGATGTGAGCTTTTTTATATCCCTTCCCCATTCTGTGTTAGTTTTACTGCAGGCGATAGTGTTTTGATGTGTACCATAACGAGTAACCTTTCACTGCCTTAGGAGCGCTCTGAAAAGCCAACTACTATTCCCATCAAAAATAATACACATCTTTGTATAATAAGCGTACCAAGAGTGCGGTTATGTAGAACATCATCTTCAGATTTCAGTTGACTTGTTGGTCTTTTCCGAACCATATCTAAGGGTGATGGCTAAATTAAGTTAAAGTGAGCTGAATTGATAAGCGAACCCTTATGGAAAGTCCACTTTTCTCCTCTAACTTCACATCGAGTCCTCATATAAACAGATTTCAGAGAATTACTATCTTCAGCTCAGAATGGTACATAGTATGAGTTGGTATGGTCTTCAGCTCGAAGCCCTGCAGGCGCCAACGTGCTGACCTCGACCCAGCAAGGGTCGATGAGCGGCACAGTCACATAACCTCCATTGTCACTACCTCTCCCCAAACATATTCCTGGCATAACAATCATACATTAATGCAATGATTATTCGATATACTGATCTATCTAATTAACATTAATGGATCTGCAATGTAGCATAGCTCCCTATAATCATGAATGCACTTCGCACAAGACTCTTCCAGGCAAATTCATCGCAATGGATGCCAGCTGCAAGGAGCATTTCATTTACCTGCCGTGGTATGTTCTACTAACTCCAGGACAGGCAACCTGTTCTATTACTTCGTCTAAACTTCTCCAGGAGAACCAATCCAGCATGAACAGCTCTTTAAATATACAAATGGACGATTTCTAGTCAACGAGACGCGTAAAAAGGCGGAACGCTATGCTAAGTTTGGCATTGACGCTCTTTGCATGCTGGTTTCATCCCTGCCTTCAGTTTCATCGCCGATCTCTAAGATTGTCAAACTGGAAGGAGGCTCTAATAAAGCCTTGTTGATGATACTAGGCGCAAAAAGAATGAGCTTGTCGATGCTGATTAGTGTATAGTGAAACGCCACGCATCTGTTCCAGTTCCAAAAGTCCTGACGTGGAGTTCGGATGTCTCGGGTTCCGAATACATCGTCATGGAAAAGTCCCCAGGAAGACAATTGGTAGAAGTCTGGGGTGAGATAAATCAGTCGAGCCAGATCAAATTGATTCAGAACCTGGCGCGGCTTGAGAGTAATATGGCCTCGCTGGAGTTTCCTGTCTATGGGAACTTGTACTTTCGTGATTCGATCTCTCAACATCGAAGCAGAGTCATACCTGTGGACGATGTGTATTGTATTGGGCCGGCTTATCATGATTCGTGGTTTCCACAATGTGGTGATGGAAACGAGGCTGGTCCATGTATGTTAGATCCTCACAGACATGATGGAAATTACTCTTTCTAACAGCAAATACTCCCAGGGAGCAGTCTTGCTGATGTTGGCCTCTCCTTGGCCAAATGAGGAACCTGGCACATTCAGAATACAAAGCCTACTACTGCCTGCGGTCCACATTACGGTTCCAGACACGACCATCTTCAAGCATTGGAAAATGCTGCGAAAATCATACCGGTATTAACAGAGAGCATCCTACTCTATGCCGTTTTCCAAACCGACACTCTGGCATACTGACCTCCACCTCGGCAATACCTTCGTCTCTGATCACGATCCAACAGAGATCGTCGATATATTAGACTGGCAGTTCACATAATCATGCCTGCTTTCCTATAAGTTCAGTGGCCGGAGTTTCTTACACAACCTGAAAACTATCAGGTAGGAGTCATTAAGCCGGAACTGCCTGCAAAATTCGACAAAATGGACTAAGAAGAGAAGGCCTTCGCCATATTGCAGAGGGACAAAGCAATGCTGTCCAAGCATTATGAAGCGGCGCTAGCCAAGTACTATTATGAGTCGTACTTGGCTTTGGTTGGGCTGAGTCGTAGTGTCCAGCACCTGTTCACTTCATGTGAGAGAACCTACCGTGATGGCATAATACCTCTCCGTGACTCCTTGTTCCAGATTTCTGAAACCTGGCAACAAATTGGACTTCCTCGGTCTTGTCCCTATACAGTTACGCACGATGAACTATCGAAGCATGTGGAGGAGCTTCGGAGATATACTGACTGGCATACCTTATGGGCATATACTCAGATGCTGTTATACACCAATAAAGAGGGATGGATCTCGCCGCAGCTGGACTTTGACAAAGTCAAGACAAGACATGATGAGTTGTTTCAAGTTTATATGCAGGGAGAGACCGAGGTGATATCAGAAGAGGAGGCAAGAAGTCTCTGGTTCTACATAGACAAGGTTGACTAAATACCAAAAAGCGGTCAGTCTAACTACATAGCTACAAGACGCTGGGAATGTGAACTTCTAGCAGAGTAGCACTTAATGTAGCTAGTTCCTAGTAGCCATTAGAATACATTACTTCTGAATAAAATTACAAAATTCCCTATATAATGGTATGTTGACTGAGCAGCAAGCCCTGGCGAGGGCGACCCTTCGTCTCCAACAAGAGTCCACCGTCATCGTACTCGGTCCGCCACACTACCCCAACTTCCTCTCCCGTGTCATGCGTTATAATACTTATATTTGGAAACTCTAACGCCGGATATAACGCTATCGCCTCGTGAAAATGTTCCTTAATGGCTGCTATATGCCTAGCCAATTGCACCTGACTATTATCCATATTCTTATTCCTAGCTATCACCAGCTTCAATTCCCTTAGCCTCGACATCTGCAGGAGAAAATCCATGCAGAAATACCCAAAGTATGAGGAATCTATAACCTCCACGATCATGGTCTGTATCGCGCCCAGCTCCGCAGGTCCCACGTAGGCGAGCACATCCTCCGATAGTTGAAGTACATCCCGGTCAAAGGCGATGTAGATGCAGTGATTCGGCACATGCTTGGTGCGGAAGGAGGAGCGATAGACACGAAGAGCTTCACGGCGTGCCTCGTGGTTGACTCGCAGAAGGGGCGGGTTGGGGATTGGCGAGGTGAATGCTTTGGCATAGCGGCGAGAGGTTGGGCGGATGCCGCGTTCGCAGTCAATATGGACGATTCGCGGGTTGGAGAGGGCGAAGGACCAGATCTTGAGGCGAATCTCCGTGGGGAGGTTCGGGAAGTGGTGGAAGATGGGATCATCAGACATGCTTATTGGTGTTCTGTGAAGCTTTTTAACTGTGTGTCTTTGTTTTATCAGGCTAATTGCTGCGGAGGAATATGTACTGTTTTGTTTGCATTCTAAGATTAGAAATAAAGGGCCAAAAAGGCCTTAAAAAGACTTCGGCGATTGCCTCTCTCATGGCTGCTGCTTATTGTCCTTCCCGAAACTTGACAAAGCAACTGTTTTAGGGAGCATCACGTTACTAGATCTTATATTATGAAGAAGTCGACTGTACATGTTTGCTATCATTACAGGTAAGAGGCAGAGATATATTGCTACGGTATTCTGGCGGCTGTTGTGTTTGTGACTGTAAGCAAAATGATCTTTATACTATACCTTCCCTTCTCCAGGATTCGATATACTCATAGAAATGACTCTTGAGACCAGACCGTTACAGCTTTGATTCTAGAATTTAGAATACCTTCTAACATCAACTCAACAAGGTCGATTACTTAAGCTTCACAAATAAGCCGCTTAGTCGGCGAAGTCGGGGATCACTCTTGTGCTCCCGAGGGGTACTCGATCGGATATAACAAATTAGGCAGAGAACAGCATGCCGGGAGAGAGATGATGTACGAGAGGCGCTTTTGAAGAATATCCCCACGGGGAAGTTTGTCTTGCCGGAAGAAGTTGCAGATACGATTTTGTTTCTGTGTCAGGTGAGTTTGAACTGTGTGATATTTTTACGATTGAGGGAGTAAGACTGATATTGTTTCGATTTGATTTGGTATAGGATTCAAGTGGCATGATCAATGGAACAGATATTATGATTAATGGAGGATATATTATTCGATAGATTCCTCTCTTGGGGATCAATTTCCCTTGGAAAAAAAGATATATGAATATTATATCAATAGTCTACAAAAAATAATGACCAAAGAATACATAGAATTATCACTTCGTAGTATATGTATACCATAACGCAAACAAACCATTCAAATGGCCGCTCTTGGTTTTAATTAAGAACCAAGTCTTGAGTTTTGCGGAGCCAAGGTTGTGGAGTGGATTACGCTTCGAATTCGGATTAAATTCCATAGTATAAACTATGTCCGGAATCTCTGATTCAGATACCATAGTCTTGGAAGTGAATAATTAGGTTCTAATCTAAGCTAAAAGATCAATGGATGGCTCTTGGAAAGATGCATTAATAGGCAATCTCCATATAAACCAAATCAGATAAGATGGAAAGGGTTGATGTTAAGATGGATTGATACCACGCAGTCTATGAGCACTGCCCAAGCAGACAAAGTTTAATGACACTAACATTGACAACACAAGAGATGACTATTCACTTCCGGCTGAAAACTCCGATATCCCAATCCCAGCCACCGGATACTACCTGTTCTTTGCTGCAACACCCAAATTCAAATACTAAGATCATTAACATATCATACAAGGGGAATGGCAGAGTGACGATGGGCTTCCTATTTCCCACTGGTGCGGCCACGTCTCATATTCTCTTTGCATTCGTTGCAATACCATTTCACTACACATCGAGTCAGCGCTGAGAACAACAGGTGACAAAATATGGGAAGAGACTCACCATTCTTCCCCGGTGGCTTGGTCAATCCAACACAAGACAGATGGAACCACTCTCGAGGGCATGCGTCGTTATCGCAAGCCACCATCTCTCCGAAACTGATCTCATTACAATAACAGTAACGCGGCTCTCCGTCGTCGTCTTCGTCATCACCTTCGCGCGAAGATTCTTCATCCTCAGTGGCAGCGGCCTGCTGGATTGCTGCCAGAGTACCACCCTTCTTGTGAGAACGTTTGACACCTGTGGCATCTGCGTTTCGAGACGGCCGGGATCGCTGAGCAGTTTCCGAGAAAGTGGCGGCAACAGGGGTGGAAGTCTTCGAGGCTCTGCCTTTGGCAGCTGGAGCTGTAGTTGGTGCGGGATCCGCTCTGTCATTTCCTGCTGGGATGGGCTCTACACTCTCCTGCTCTGTCCCTTCTCGCTTGGTCGCTACAGAGGTCGAGCCGGTGGCAGCAGCATCTGCCGTATCCGTCACCTCAGGTGTTGCATCCGGGCCTGCATGTGGAGTGGCTTCCTTGGTTACTTCCTTGACTGGGGCTTTTGTTTCCGCGGATTTGTCTACGGTTGGGTCCGTGTTAGAAGGGAGAGTATCCAGGGTAGGTCCAGGTCCGGGGAACGTACTGCCATTATTCACACGGTTCGATGCAGAAGAAGGTGGTCTCTGGCGGGAATGTGCTGTCTGGTTAGCGTTCTGCTGGGCTCTGGAGGACTGCGGCCGGGCTGTTGTGTTCGGGCCAGGGCTAGGAGCGTTCCTTGGGGCGTTGAAGGTGCCAATAACAGGGGAGGAGACCAAAGACGGGGAGCCTGGTCCGGCAGTCGTGGTGTTGTTCCTACGAATGGCAGAGTTAACAATTGTTTCGGTTTATATACGACGACCCAGACATACCGCTTGCGTCCATTGGTAGCAGGAGCATTAGTTGCCCGGGCGCGCTTCTTGGTTTCTGCAGTGGGGGCATCCTTCGAATTCGCTCGTCCGGTGGAAGTGACTCCGCTTAGAGAACGTTCCATTGCAGCTCCAGTCTGCACAGGTTGTGGCCGCTCGACCTTCCGGCGCTTGGCCGGGGCCGTAGCCGTGCCTGCGATCCCAAGTCCAGTTTCTGCGGAGTGATCTGCACCAGCACCACCCCGGGCCTTGGATCCAGCACCCTTGCGACCAGCGCGGGTTTCATCAAAGTCGGAGTCATGGTGTCCACGGCGCTGCTTCCGAGCCTGAACGGCTTCACGTCTGGCTTCACTCCGGGAGGCCGCTTCAGCTTCGTGGAGAGCAGCAAGATCCTGCTTGGCTGCCTCACGACGGGGACGCTCGTTTGTGGTTCGAGCCTCCTTGGCGGCCGACTTATTCGAATATGCCCAATGGGTGAGACTACCCAGCCGAGTCTCCTCGCTGATCTCACCTGATATATACGGGAATACGGTGTCGAGACGGAAGAGCTGTCTGTCGAGCTCCTCGTTGGCATTGGTCAGCACGTGGTTCTTCTCATCTGCCGTCATCATCAGGTCGGTCAAGGTATGCCGGACGCGGTCGAACAGCAACCTGCGATTCTTGCTCTCCTGCGATTCGTGCTGTTGAGAAACATCCTACGATAAGGCCCACGAGTCAGCAACAAGGTCAAACTCTCCCCGCCGTCGAAGCAACATACCTTCGGTTGCGCGTCTTCACGGATGACCCCGTCCACTATCGGCGCTGGATTAAGCGGGTATGGAACAGGCTCTGAATCCAAGGCAGCCTTCAGGAGCTGCAGCAGATTCTCCTCCAGTGCCCATGCCTTCGCATCCACCTCCTTCAGCAGGGAGTTGTGACGGCGGAACTCTCGGGGCAGTGCAGCGACAGCATCGGTGAAATGGGTGAGCGCTGGATAAAACCCATGCGGGATAGGAGGAGTCGGCGGAGCATCTGTCACAGAGGAGTGACCAAAGGCGAAAGACGATCGACCCAGCGTCTTGGACGTCCGTGATGGATTTGTACGCGTCTGCCGCACGGGTTGGCGCACACCCTGGGCTTGCGAGTTCACAGACGAGGCTACGGCGGTAGACATGGTTGCTCCAGCTGGACCAGGATCGATCCTGGAGAGCTTGTGCTGTACCACAGAGAAAGAGACAGTTGTGAGATGATTCTGAAATGAAGATCAAGAGATCATAGCATGCAAGGCCTGGGCAAACGAGTGACGCAGCAGGAAAAGACGTAGCCAAGATGAGGAGAAGGCGGCGAAGAGATGGAGAGCTTGCACTTGCCTCTTCGGGACTTTTATGCACTAACCGTTTAGGGTTATTGTGCATGATGACTAATCATATAAATTTGTGCTTATTGCTCAGGTAACATTGAAGCTAGCTATGACCAATTATTGCTGACGGGATTCTACGGGCTAGAATTCAGATGAACAATAGATTAAGACCAATATCGAAGACAATGAATCAACCATCCTTTATTTTACAGAACTCTAGACACGACCGGCCAGTATCCTCCCGGTTAGCAACCCCAGGAAACTGACACCGGCATGATTTGACTATGGAATCAACACTGCTGTATACCATGCTTCCGAAAGACAACAAAGGAGATGATACAAAAAAAGATGGAATGATCCAACAATACACGGGCAAGGCCAAGCTTCCGGAACGTTCAAATGATCTTGCAACTATTATCCCCCCACCACGCTTCTAATGAGCAAGTCGTGAAATGATTTACTCGCCCTTCAGGCGCTCCTGGCGGATACTGAAGGCATCCTCCAGCAGCTCAGCCTCTTCCTTCAGGTGGTTGGCCTTGGTACCGGTGGCCACGGAGGCGCTCGGGGCACGACCGGCGTACAGCACGTGGCGGCGGTTGTGGTGCTGGGTCTCGTTCAGCAGGGTCTCAAGACGGGGCTGAGTGTAGCTCCAGGCACCAGCGTTCAGGGGCTCCTCCTGGCACCAGACAATGCTCTCGGCATTCGGGTAGCTGTCCAGGTTCTCCTTGAGCTGCGCCCACGGGAAGGGGTGCAGCTGCTCGACACGGGTGATGGCGGTGTTACGGATGCCCTGGGCCTCACGGTGCTTGATCAGGGCGGCGTACACCTGACCGGAACAGAGGATGACGCGCTCAATCTTCTCCGGCTCGTCAATGGTAGTGCCGTGAGCCGAGTCGGGGATGATCCATTGGAAGTGAGACTCGCCGGTGAACTCCTCAAGCGAAGAGCGGGCAATAGGGTGACGCAGGAGGGACTTGGATACGAAGATCGCAAGGGCTACAGAGGTAAGTTAGTATTCCATACAATAAGCGCAGACGGTAACGACAGGTAAGACTCACGCTTTCGGAACTGGCGGTTGATCTGGCGACGCAAGAGGTGGAACAGGTTAGACGGGGAGGTCATGCAGGCAATCTGCATGTTGGAGTCCTGGTGCTGGCGCTGCAGTTTGTCCTCAGATGGGAACACGCGCGGCTCCTCGTTGCAGAGCTGCAACCAACGCTCCATTCTGCCGGAGGAGTGCTCAGGACCCTGGCCGTCATAGCCGTGAGGAAGAGAAATAACCAGACCGGAGCGCTGGAGCCACTTGGCTTCACCAGCAGCAATGAACTGGTCAATGATACATTGGGCATTGTTGGCGAAGTCACCGAACTGAGCCTCCCACATCACCAGAGCATTGGGCGACGTCAGAGAGTAACCGTACTCGAAACCAAGACTATATAAATGCCCAATTAGTTTGATGAACGCCCTAAAACGTTCAAAAATGTCACGGGATGGATACTTACACGCCGAACTCGCTCAGAGAAGAGTTGGAGATGACAAAAGAGCCCTGGTTGGGGCTGATGTGCTGCAGAGGAGTGTATGTGGCCTCGCTCTCTTGATCGTGCAGAACAGCGTGACGCTGTGAGAAGGTACCGCGCTCGACATCCTGTCCGGACACACGGACGTGGTGACCCTCAGCGACAAGCGAACCGAAGGCCAGAGCCTCAGCGGTGGCCCAGTCGACGCCATCACCCTCGTCAACCGTCTTCTTTCGGGTGCTCAAGATACGCTTGAGGTTACGGTGGAGGTTGAAGCCCTCAGGAGCACCGCTGATCTTATCCGCAATGGACTTCAGCAGGTCGACATCGACACCCGTGGGGAGGTGAGGCAGGATCTCGGTGGCCAACTCCTTGGGGGTCTTGAAGCCATTCCAGGCAGAGGTGAGCCACTCGCGGCTAGTGGGCTGGTAGTCCTTGCTTCGGTCGAAGCTGTCGTTGAGCATGCCCCAGACCCACTTCTTGTGCTCCTCGATATCCTCCTTGGTGAAGGTACCCTCAGCGATCAGCTTCTCGACGTACTTGTCGAGCTGACTCTTCTGAGTGCTGATGCGCTTGTACATCAGAGGCTGGGTGAAGAAAGGCTGATCAGTCTCGTTGTGTCCGTGCTTACGGTAGCAGACAATGTCCACGACGACATCACTCTTGAACTCGGCACGCCAGTCAGCGGCGACCTGGCAGACGTAGTTGACCGCCTCGACATCGTCACCGTTGACGTGGAAGACGGGAGCATCTATAGCCTTGGCGATG
Source organism: Paecilomyces niveus (assembly GCA_003116535.1). Taxonomy (NCBI): domain Eukaryota; kingdom Fungi; phylum Ascomycota; class Eurotiomycetes; order Eurotiales; family Thermoascaceae; genus Paecilomyces; species Paecilomyces niveus. Next base: position 87,634 of record QEIL01000045.1, read on the forward strand.
TCGGAACAGTACGGGGTGGAACGAGCAAAGCGAGGGTCAGTAGTGAAACCGATCTGGTTGTTCACGACGATGTGAATGGTACCACCAGTGGAGTAGGCGGGCAGAGAGTGGAAGCCCAGAGTCTCGTAGACGACACCCTGCGCTGCGAAGGCGGCATCACCGTGCAGCAGAACACCCATGGCGGTGTTGAAATCCTTCTCGTCGTTGTTGTAGTGCTGGATGGCACGGGTCTTTCCGAGGACAACGGGATCCTCAGCCTCCAGATGGGAGGGGTTGGCGACCAAGGACAGCTGCACACGCTTGCCAGAGGGAGTGGGACGCTCGAAGTTCATACCCAAGTGGTACTTGACATCACCGGAACCCTCGTCGGAGGGGTCACCAGAGCCGGTGAATTCGCTGAAGATGGACTCGTTCGGCTTGCGGACGACGTTGGACAGGACGTTCAGACGACCACGGTGAGGCATACCGATGACGATGTCCTTGATGCCATAGTCGACACTGCGGTCGATCAGGGCCTTCATACCGGGCACCAGAGTCTCACATCCCTCCAGACCGAAACGCTTATCGTTGGGGAACTTAGTGGCCAGGAAAGATTCGAAGCTAGAACTCCAGATGAGACGGTCCAGGATGCGGCGCTTCTCATCGACAGAGTACTTGTAGGGCTCGGGGATCTCGAAACGGTCACGGATCCAGTCGCAGGGCTTGCGGTCAGGGATGTGGATGTACTCAACACCGTAGGAGCCGCAGTAGATCTTCTCGCACGAGGCAATGATCTCGCGCAGAGTCATCTTCTTGCGTGTCTCGGTCGCAAAGCGAGGGAGAATACCCGGTCCCAGAGTAAACTCCTTGTCAAGATCCGCCTCAGTGAAGCCATAATGGTCGAGGTGCAGCTCCTTGGGGTCGTTGTAACCGAACGCTTCGGAGTCACCGCGGATACCGAGAGGGTCGATCTTGGCCTTGTGGTGACCACGAGCCTGGTAGGCACGAACCAGCAGCTGAACCTTCAGGTGGTTGGTGAGATCGGTGTCCGCTCCGAGTCCAGCACCGGGCATGACGGAGGGCACACCTCCAGCGGGAGGAGGAATGAGGGTTGGCGGCGGCTGGAAGGCCTGGGAGATGGGCATCTTTCCTTCCTCCATGTTCTTGAAGTAGGTCTGCCAGGAGATGTGCACGCTGGAGGGGTCTTTCTTCCAGGCGACGTACATCTCGTCAATGTAGTTGGCGGTGTTGCCCTGCAGGAAGGAGTCATTGGGGTCCTGTTCGATACGACGCAAGATCCCAGTCAGTCAAGCTCTTGTCTCCCTTTAATTCTGTCCGCGCATTGTGGTCCATCCGGTGATTATAGCTTACCACACCCTTATCCTCCGCCGCAGCTGCATAGTGTCTCCGGCCATTGGCCGCACGGTCAATGACCGCGAGAGGTCTCCGAGCCGTCAGGTACAGATTCGATCTGGCAGCAGCCGGAGCATTCATCTTAGGACTGGCCGCAATAGACAAGTTGCGTCGACAAGCAGAACAGGCGCTACCGCGCAGCAGACCGCTGCCGGTGGCCTTGACCGCCGTAGCTCTCAACATGGCGGCGTGAATGTTTTTTTCACCTCGTCGGAAAGCGAAACGTAGGCGCGGGAAGCTCCAGGGAGAAAAACACGTCCAGACGCAATGCACACCGGACGTCTGTGACGAAGGCCAGCGATCGAAAACTGGCTTTTCGGAACGGCAGGCGTTAAGCTTCAATCAATTCCCCCCACAGCGCTGTGGTGATGGTACAAGGGTTGGTTTTGGTGGTCGAGACCGGTGCAGTTAAAACCGACGGAGCAAAGGAAGAGTGATGTATTATCCGGGTCGAAAAAACAGGTGTCGACTAGAACTGCCGTGCCACCTGCAAGAACGCCGAAGTCATCAGAGAGACACAACTCTCTATCCACAACAATAACAACAAAGCAAGAATAATAGAAGGAGGAGAGGAGAGAGGAGAGATGAGAGAAATGAGGATGCTGGGATGTTCGCAGGAGGGAAGGGGGAGAAGAAAGAGGAGAGACGTTCCGGCCTTGGGAGTGGTCAAAGGTCCAGGTCCAGTGCAATCCAATCAGGGAGAGAACGGGAGACGGCTATGACGGATTTTGTCCTTCAGCTTGTTGGGCTGTGACGAAAAGATCCCGAGAGAGAGAAGAAGAAGAGGCCGAGAGTTCAGCGACAGGCGAAACATCGTCCTAGTTCCACTGCTTAGCTTCGCCAATCCGGTCGGCCGGTTATGTGCATATCCATTCACCAGCGGGATCGCGCGGATGCTGACTGGATAACCACTGAGCGATTTCCCGCTATTATTATTCAACATTCAACAGAAGTAGCTCATGGTAACCAGACAGGACAATGCCACGCCAACGGGGCGCTCTCGACATTAATTACTACGACTAGCTATCCAAAGGCTTCTGGCGGAGCAATCAACCCGCCCTCTATACCGGCATTCCAAAAACATGTGTATATACAGGAACCAGACAAGACAGATGTAAAATACCTCCCTCATCACCCAAAAAAAAAGGCCAATCGTGTCCAATGAAAATTTTGCTGGCTTAGAGAATTCACCAACAGAGACTCGTACAAGCGTTCATCATTCGTAGTCAAAATTTCCCCAAGAATTGCGCAGCAGGGACCACATGCTGGACATCAGACCAGCAAGAGGGGGCAGCAGTTGCGCCATCGTAGCGGAGAGAGATTTATATATATAGCAAAAAGAGAATGAAACGGTGAAGTGAGCCTCAGATCCGCCCTCCCTCGAGCACCTCGCGTTGGTACACCTCCATCTCACCACTGTCACTCGGCCGACGGCGCTCCAGCACCCACTTGCTCGAGCCGTCCTCGTCGGTCTCCTTGACATAGCTGACGCTGGCCGAGCTGCTGTTGCGGCTGTGCGACACGCGGGCCCGACTGTTCGTCGAAGGTCGTACTTCCCCCTCGCCAGTCACCGGTTTCGCGAAATTCTGATAGAAGCTGCCAGTCAACGTGGGACTCGTCGGAGAGGCTTCTTCGTCCGAGAAGGCCAGGGGAGAGTGGAGAAGATTCACCCCGTGGGGAGAATCGACCAGAGGGCTCGTGGGATCCATGAACGGTGCGCAGGTGCCATGAAAACTGCCCCGGTTCGAAGGAGGCTGTTGAGGCTGAAGGGGGGGACTCCCCGCACTGCTGCGAAGGCTGCCATTACTACCTCCAAAGGCTCCACGGCGAAGCTTCATCAGAGCGCTCAAGGACATCTCATCGTCCAGGCCGCCCATATCCACCAGCTGGGCCAATCCGGGACTTGACAGAGATGGGTTTGAATGTGCAGCCCCGTGAGCAGTCAACGAGATGATCGAGTTTCTGGTGCTCCATTCACTTCGCTCCGTAATAGGGGTCAAACTGGGTTCCCGGAAGTTGACACGCCCACTGTGGCTGCGGTTGATGCCCTCAAAGCCTCGCGGGAGGAAGTAACCGCCGTTAACCATTTCTGAGTTGTTGTTACCGTATGCCTGTGCGTAGAATCCGAATTCTTGGCCGTAGAAGCCCTCGTCATCGTTCTCCAGGGCCTCTGCGTTCGCTTCCGCAATGATTGGGTCATCGTCAAATCCGTCATCATCGTAGTTGAAACCGTCGTCGTCGAAGACGTCGTCAAAAGCCATCGTATCCACCGTCAGGGTATGGCTCAAGTGACTGTCATCTGATACCAGTCCAGGATGGGACTCAGTGGACCGAGTCGTGCTCTCTTGGCCTAGAGACACTTCACTGACGCTGCTTGCCCGCTGAATTCTTTCGTTAGCAGCTGCTTCGCTGGCCGCCTTGGCCAGAGCATTATGGAACGCCTCTAGGTTATGTTCGGAGAGCACGCCTACGTGAGAGGCCGGGGCCGTCACACTGGGAATACGCTGCGGCAGGCCACTCTGCAGGGCTCGAGATCCGAAATCACTGGCCAAGCTGGGAACATGTCGAAGGCGACTATCTTTAGTGGGCTCCTCGTCCATCGTCTGGATGGTATCCCGCGACGGGTTGGGCGCGACATGTGCTTCGGGCACTGCAGGCAATACGGGGGCGGACACTTTCCGGTCGTAGAGATGACTGGTTTCATCGTCAAAGATAGATTCGTCAAACCGTTCCTCTCCAGTGTCAGCAGTGAGATTGTCGAACTCTTCGTCGTGGAAGTAGAAATCATCGGCGGACTGTTGCTTCCCAGAGTTGGCCACCTTGGGTGCCTCTGGCATCTCCACTAGCCTTTCTATTCCCACAGTTTCAGGAATTTGAGACTCTTGCGTCTGCTCATCTTCCACATCATCTCCATAATCGGACGATGAGTCCGACAGGCTCTCTCCAGCCATGGCACCTCCGGCGTCATGGCCCTGGCTGTCGTACGGTTGAGCGATAATTGTCGGGTTCGGAGGACCAGGGCTCACGGGACTTGCCATCACAGGAGGCAAGGAAGGAACAAACAAAGTGTTCTTGACTATATTTCCCGGCCCCGAAAAGCCACGGAACTCTTCATCCTCTTCATCCTCATCGGCATCAGCATTCACCCCAGGAATACGCTCCTCAAGGCCGTCAGCATCGTAATCCATATCATAATCGAATTCGTCTTCATAGTCACTATACTCAGAACGCTCCAGTTCCGCCTTTGCCTTTCGTGCTGCCTCCTTTTCCTTGTGCTTTTCTTCAAGGAGCTTTTCCTGGACGGAAGATCCGATTCCGCTCATATCAAAGCTAAATCTGGATGCATTGCTCTTCAGATGCCTTGGAAAGCCGGTTGCTCGAGATTCCGTTTTTTCCTGCTGTTGCTGCGGCTGATTGGGTGATGTACGCTCGGGGAGGGAGTCAGAAGCGCTTGGTCGTTCAGGATCCTCGACTGTGCGCTCAGCAGGCTCTTCATTATGCTCTGGTAACCTCAAAGGCAGGTTTTTTGCAAAAGCAGGAACTGCTGCTGGATCATGACTGCCGGGACGGGGTCCTGTTAACAGTGACGATTGAAGATAACCTTTATTTTCAATCTGAAGCGCCTTCTCATCGTCATCAAAGTGTTCCTTAAAGACCGGAGAATGCTCACTGTGCCTCTTAGTAGAGTCACTGATTTGATACAGAGTATGACCATTGGTTTGTTGATTAGCATCCAAATAACCACCAGGAACATTGGAAACATTCCGTCGCGGTCTTGGAGCGGAGAAGTCATGGACAATTTTTCCTCGAATTCTGGGGTCATAATCGTCTGGAATTGCAGGAACTATCTTCAGATCGTCAGGTTTGGAAATGACTAGCTGCGACGATCGTCTACGTGCTAGCAGAGACATAGGGTTTAGAAGATGCAACTTTGTCTTCCCATGTTTCTGCTGGCCGTACTCAGCAGCTAGGTCATGGTCACTATCCCGCCGGGACCTGATGTTCTCGGCCTTGAAATCCTTCGGTTGCGCTCCCCCTTCCCCCGAGGCATCTTCTTGAGACGACCTGAGTCGCAATTTGTCTCCGAGGATTCCACCATGCATAGATGATCGCTTGTGACCATCTGAAGATTGTGTCTGAGGGTTTAGAGATCCTTTACCAAATGTCAGTCGCCAGGGTGATCCGGGTTTCGAGGATTCTGATTCGGAATAGTCCTGGCGCGATGCCGCGAACGACTGCTGGGACAAGTTGGACTGGGTAGTGATTGTGGGTCTCTTCTTGCTCTCATCAGGGCTCGAGTTAGGTCGACAAAGATGCTCCAGGGCGGGTGATGGCACTCGAAGATTGACCGGAGATTGCTGTGTATCGGAACTGGAAACGCCTCTAACCAATTTATTGGCGGCCCAGTCCGGCGGATCTTCACTCAACGGGGCCGTGGAATAGGTGTCAGATACGGCAGAAGAGTCGATTATAGTATCTGTGAACATAGGAGTTTGCGGAATCCCCGGGAGCTGCGGTGGGTTGTCCGATGAACTCGCACTCAAGACGGGGAGTGGCGACGTGGGAACAGAAGAACTCGGTCGACGATGCTCCCGTCGCCAGTACGAGAAGACAGTGGATGGCGCCATGATGGCCTCCCTGCTGGCCTTCTCTTAAGTCCTTGTTGCTCCTCCCTCAGGACGGTCAGTTTCTCTATAGTGCACCGCAGATTTTCATGGCTGTTGTTGTGGCCATGCGACTTGGTCGATCTTAGAGGAATGGCAGGATAAGCCGGCCGACGCTTCCACGCCCGTAACGTTCCAAGGGGCTCAGCACAAAATTGATCGATGCAGGTGCCCGATCTACTTTTGAGAAGCTTCAATTTCGATGAGGAGCGTGCTACTAGCGCTGAAAGACAGGTTCAAGGTGGTGAGATTGTCTATAACACCGTTCTGAATCTAGAGCTCCGCAAGCGGGATGCCGGCCCCCGTGGGCGACGTAATCTCTCGAACTGGATCGACTGGCGAACACACGAAGTGCATGGACGGTTGTTTTGACACAGGTAAAGACACGGGAGAGACTCGAAATATACATCTACAACATCAAGAGGCGAGAGAATGAGATTCCCATCTCTTTTTTAAGTTTTGATTGCCGAACGACGCTTACCGCAAAGACTCTTAATCTTAAGACCGACGCGCATTAAATATAACTCCACGTGCCGCTAAACATGCCAGATACGAGGTTGGACTCAATCGCGCCACTAGTTCCCAATCTAATGGAAAAGCAGCGATCTAAACAACAAAACCCCCCCCCTCATGACATACATAGACCATCAAGAATAATTGACACAGAAGAATCCATTGTCGGTCATCCGGAGGCCCCCTTCTTGGCCGTCGTGACTTCAGATTCCATCTGTCCGCTGTCAATTGCTTACTAGTACTAGAATGGTAGCACCCGGGCATCAAGTACTTCCGCAAACGTCCGAGCCCCAAACACTGTGATAGTTGAGATGTGTAGCTGCGCGAAAATAACACGAAACACGATCACTGGTAGAGAAAATGGGAGCAGTTAGATGATAACTCCGTGTGGGATTGGAAAATTATTCCTTTGTTATGCGATTGGATTTATGACTATTACTTCATGTCATAGTGGAAATGCCGTTACTCGACGACAATACTTTATTGAAAAAAAAAAGACGAAGGACAGCTAGATAGTCTCTGCAGAAATTAAAAAGATAGAACCCGATAAGAATAATAATGAGTCTGATGTTCTCGATACCCTTCGCGCCAGCTGCTTATGCTACTCGTACAGTAAGTAAAGATGCAGAATAATGATGAAAAAAAAAAGACTTCGATGCCAGGAAATGGAAAAAAAAGAAGACAGATCTACAACGGATATCACTCGAGACATGTTGGATAATGACAATGATAACACCGGATTCCCCCATTCTCCATGATTCACGCCAGTGGGTATGTACAGAGAAATCAGGGTCATACGAGACGGGCAATAAAAGATGGAACTATGCGCGAGCAATTGTAGCGAACCTATCTCACGCTCTGACGCCAACGGTCAATCACATCGCGCTGTCGAGGATCGATCGGCTGCTGGGAGGCCATCATCGGTTGGTTGGCGTAGTAGGGCATAGCGTAGCTGAGATTAGGCATTCCCATAGCGCCTGCGTTGTTGTAAAGGAACGGGTTATTGTATGAGGTCATGCTTTGGTATTGAGGCGCCATTTGGTGTCCCGTGTACGGGGGAGGGTAGCCAGCTGCGGCATGATTGAGGTTCTGAGGGAGCGTGAACATGGACATGCGGTGCGCCTGCATCTGCTGATGAGGGTTTCCACGCTGGAGGTGGGACGGGTCCTGTGGCGGCCTCCGAGCGCTAGGTGCCGGGTGAGCTTGGAGGATATCCGCCATGCTGTGACGGAACTTTGGTGTACTGAGGCCTCCTGATATAGATTGCCGTGCCTTGGCCTCCTCTTGTAGGCGTTTTCGGCGTTGGCCCAGAGTCTCCTCTTGCGGTTCAGCCTTCTTCTTCTCCGTTGCTTCGTCGGTTTTATTCTCGAAATGAGCTAGCACTTCACTAGCGAAATCGCTGCTGATGGCAGTGCTGGTCCGGTTTTTCTCCTTGAGACGCTTAAGGCGCTGAGCCAATGTCTCGTTCTCATCACCACTCTCTGCCTCTTCAGGTTTAGGTATGTCTCCGGCGTGCATGGTGCTCGCCCGCATCATAGCGCTGGGGCCTCGAGGAGCAATAGGCTCACCACGAAGTCTTGCGCGACGTCTGCTCAATGGTTCATTTTCTTCCAGCTCTCGCTTTTCCATGAGACCAAGAGGCCGGTTCTCGTCAACCGCCGAACTCTTGCCGGGGAACAATACAGCGAGAGGGACATCATCATCTTCCTCAGCGTCAAACTTATGGACATCAGGGTGTTCCCACGCAAGCGTCACTGGTCGCCGCCGCCTTGACTTACCCTGAACTTGCGCTACGGCATCCAATTCCAAGAGTGTCGAATGCATGCCATTGGGGAAAGCAGTAGCAGCCGTCCGAGTTCGTTGCTTTTGCTCCCGTTTTCTCATCTCAAGCTCAGCAAGAAGGGTGGTCGGAGGTCCGACAAGAGCGGGTTCCTCGTCTTCCTCTTCTTCATCCCCCTCTTCATCTCCTTCTCCTCCCTCGTTCTCGGAGCTATCGGATTCTCCCTGGCCACTATGGGCACCAGCGTGATGATCACCATTCGCGTTGTGCAGATCATAAGTCGAGGAGCGAAGCGGTGTGCCTTCAGGATGATTTTCAGCAAGCTCTGCTTCCGTCTCTAGTGTCTCACCGCTCTCCTTGACCCCCGTGGAAATTGTACTATTGCGCAGACCAAGGACGCTCTTGCGCTTATTCTTCTTCTTCTTCTTTTTCTTTTCCGCCAAATTCTTGGACGACGCACTAGCATTGGCGCGTCCGTAGACTTCTGACCCGACATGACCGGCGAACGGGTGGTCCGTGAAAGCAGTGACGGGCGCATGCGCAGATGCCTCGAGTATACTCTCGAGCGTTTCAACTGCAGATCCGTGCTCCATTCTGATATCCAGATGCGATGAGGGTTGAGCAAAGAAAACACTTGCTCGTAGCTGTGATGGAAGCTTCGACATTCTGTCCGTCTCTTGTTTCTCATCTCCTGGGAGCCCTGCGACCGACTTCCTGTTGTCGGCAGCCAAGGCACCAAGGAGCTGCGTGCGTCTTTTCTCCTGCTCAGAAACAGGTGGTCTTTTAGATAGTCGTGGCGGGAGGTTCAACATCATGGGAACCGGGGCGGGATAGTACACCATATTCTGTCCCACTGGGGGCTCATCGTAGCGTTCCGATCCGCTCGCCAAGGGCGGTCTGTCGAGTGAGACACTGCGTGAGGGGACATAATGAACGCCGTCGAAGTCTCTGAATAATGTAACGGCCTGCCGGTAGGTGTCTCCCGATGCTGCTGTGGAGGGGCGGTCCAGATAGTCCTCCTCTTGCGGGTGTTCGTTTTGTACATGCTCGGGCCCGACGTGAGACTGCTGAGACGATTGGTTATCCTGTCGAATCTGAGATCGGGGTTGCGGAGAGGACAGTATAGGTACGGCTGTTGGCGTCTGAACCACTGATGCATGTTCCTCCTCGTGCTCCGGTTCATGTACCTGTGCTAATTGGGAGCTGACGGATGTAGAGCGCAGGCGTAAACCTCCCTGAGAGAAAGTGCCCGACATGATGGAACCTCGTGGAGACGACACATAGCCGCCCGGGGAATAACCACCGTTCCTGGCTGCATTGTTCAAGCTGATAATCGAGTTGGATAGGGAGGCTGTCGAGAACTTCCTCGCGGAAGCATCGGCACCCGGAGGCATAGCAGAGGAAGCGGAGGACCGTCTCTTTAGCTCCTGATCCATCTTGCGAAGCTCCTCCCCAATGTCTGAGGTCATGCTCAGACGCTCCGCGCTTTTCTCCAGCCTCTCCACATTGCCCACGTATGCCCCTTGTATCGACTGTAGATCCGGGGTCGGATGGCGAAGAGGGATAGAGTGGCCGCTGGGGGAGCGTATCAAAGGTTCTGGTGACGGCGAACGAGGCGCTGAACGGGGGTTCGTGTCGCGCTCAGCGACGGGCCCGCTTTGGTGCGAGTTAGACCTTTGGTCTGGCAGATCGGCGGCTTCATAGTCATCATCTTCCAGCATGTCATAGCTATTTGACGTGATAGATCGGATCATCGATCCCAAGCGTCCGCTGACTGATCCCTGCCCAGTAGAAGAGGCCTCCATGAACCGCCCTCCACCCAGATTGTCCACATCGAGTGAGATTGGCTGGAAGGAGTCATGTTTCGCTGGTGTCGGAGGTGGAGTCCCTGATTCAGAACTCGACGCGTTGGAGGCCACATCGTGGTCGACCTGAGCAATGGCGTTGTAAGCCATTGATAGAGATAGAGAAGCAAGTGCCGCAGTCGTGTTCCATCAAGAGACACATCTGCACGAGCCAGAGGAGGTCGTGTGAGGCGAAGTGCGGGAGCACCCGTTGGGATGAGCGAGATTTAAAGTAAAAAGGTGGACGAAGAGGGAAGCGTAACACCAGATCAGCAAGGATTCACTAGACAAAGCTGACCAGCGACATTTGGGGGATAAGACAAGGCACAGGACAGGTGCTTGTTTCTCGGGGGGCTAAATTTGGATGACGATGTGGGCACGACTATTATCGGGAGCTTTTCATTTTTCCAAGGAACTCCCAGAGCAACCGTTGGTCGTGGAGAGCCACTGTACCAGGCGGTATCTTTAGCCACAGCCAACCAAGATGTGAATCCTCAACCTCTTTTTGGTGGGCCAGACCGCTGGCTGCTGCTCGTTGGGCTCCGCTACTCTATGTGGAGCGCTGGCAATTTGCACATCTGTTGTTCTAGAATTCTATGCGATCCGTGCGTACGTCGATGTTTACGTTGCTAGGCTCATAGAAATCGACCGGTTCTACAGAAAATATCCTTTATAACATCGACTACACGGAGAGTCTCCGTGAAGATCCTGACAGCTCAGCAATCGTGGCGCGCAAGGAGAGGCCTGGAGCAGATTCGCTGAAGTTACCGGTACGTACTTCGAGTCGATACTCGATACTACGGTTTCTACATTCCAGTGCCTTCCATACTTTGCAAACGGCATCTGACAGCGCGTCGAAAGACACCGGAAAATACAGTCAAGTCCCCAAATTCGCCGGAAAATACCGTATAACTTGTCAGACTTCACCATCGCCGAACAAGCAGCATCTTATCTCGCATGCAGACCATAGCTGCGGGTGGTTGAGAGGCAAGGATCCATCGCTCATGGCCAAGATCGCCAAAGCCCTCCTGCCACTGTCAATCATCCCCAGGCAGAACGAGCCCCCTCCTATCAGATTCCCAAGACCCCTCCAATATTTTTGTCCTCTGCTTGCACACCCTGGTTACCTACTATAGAAATCAAATTGTTACTGCTTTACTTGTTCCTGATGGGACATGCCATTGTCATGAGCTCACCGTAAGCTATCACAGCGCCCTTCAGACAGCGCAATCATGCCAGATCATCTAGGACCCTGCCAGACGGTCAGGCGCCATCTGCACCTGAGGTCATGATTGTCGATAGATAACCGTTATCAAGGGTCGTCGATATCAGTCCCTAGTCATGGATCGTCGTTGCAAAGATAAGCTAGGTCCCTGAAACGTGCGATGATCCCTCACGCAGATGGGAAGAAAGCAGCTAAATCGCTGTTGTTATCTGCCATGACGGACCCGACACTCGCTCTCCACCTACCGAGAAAGAAGCTACAGTGCATGAAGGTTGAAGCTAAGACGATAAACAAGCATCGGTTCACCCACGGAACCAGCTCTTAGATGGCAGATCAGGCGAGCTGACAACAATGCCATCCACGAACGATCAGAAAAGAGGACAATTGGCGACCAGGCTTAATTTCAGCCTTGCCGGATATAGATCATGGGTGCCGTGCCAAGACTCGAATACGTGCGCTCTGTTATCGGGATCCTGCAATTGTGCGGGATAATGACTAGTGAGCTTGCACTAGGCAGTAGCTCTTGCTAGGCGCTATTACTGGGACAATGGATTCATACCTTCTCGCGGTGTCTGGTATTAATCCTTATCTCTAATTAGGGAGACCAAAGTGAACCCGATGTGGTGGTGTGGTGACGCCTCCGGTTGTGGGTGACGTGTTGGCAAACCACTGAAATCAGAGGAAAACTGGATATGAAAACCGTCTGGCTTCTCCTTAGTTACCTGGCTCGCACTCGGGCCCAGAAGCTGGTCTTGCATTGCCAGTGAAAGTGGTGTCTCCCTAAAGAGAAGACAGGACGCCTCTGAGCTTGCATACCGTCTGAGATCGTATCGTGCGAGATGCGGCAAGGCGATTATGAACCGGTGACACAGGCTCAAGAATATCCATACAAAATGCAATATTTTGAACCATTATATTTTAACATCCTTTAATTGTAATGGGTCGACTATGTACATTTTTAATTAGTAGAGCATCTATGGTAATCCGTATAGTTTTTAACTCATTTTAACTCATCCACTGGCCTAGTTACCATAGTAACATAAAATACAGTGTAATTTTAGAGTAAAAATAGAAAAAAAGTATTTAGAACCAATATGCTAATAATTTGCTTTACACACCTTCATGCTTCCCGAGCCTAACCATCTGACCGTCATTTTGCGCGCTTGCAAGGATGTCCTCGAAGTCCCTGAAGTCTGTAAAATCTTCGAAGCCGAGATCGTCAAGCAGCATCAGGAAGACTTCATCCGTCATGCCATGGCCGACTTTGAAGAGAAGGGACATACCGCATTCTATGTGCAATAGCACTTATACATAGTATATCATCTACTTTGGAACCAATGATATCATGTAAATGGTGAGATATGAGGGTTCAAAATATTGTATTTTGTATGGGTATTCTTGATGGCCGACTCGGAGGTGTTAGATGATTGCGTTATTGGGTGGAAGGTGTCCGGAGTACTTTGTCATAATCGGCTTCGGCTTTCTTTCAACTTCAATTGTTACATTACTAAGGTAGGGATCTTTTCGGTCACGGTAAAAACCAATCTAGGCCAATCGCAGTGATCTATTGACAATGGTAATAGTATTCCTATACTGTAGATTCTCCGCCGCCTAGTCTCGAATAGGGCTTAGTAGCCACGATCCTGGCATCTGCATTGAGCTGCTGCCTGCATTGACATTGCCTTGCACACCAAAGACCCGACCTCCAGCTCTCTATATTCAACGGCGTAAGGCCGTGATTTCCGCAATCATGACAGTGATTCAGATTAATACCGTCTCGGACGCCATATGTCCTTGGGTACGTCCCACTATCTCTCGCCCAACACTATACCATCTGTCAGAACAAGTCACTGATGGCAGGAATTTGCCGATAAGTGTTACATTGGCTATCGCAGCCTTCAACGGGCAATCACTCTTTACCAGAAGACATACCCAGGGGGCTCCCATGACCGGTTCGAAATTTCTTGGAAACCCTATTTCATTGACCAGGTACCACCACCGCGGAGTGAATTGATCCAAGGTATGACAGTGATTCACTCACAGCGGGGTTGGTAAACTCATCAAAGAGTGCAGATCGGATGCTTCGCCGAATGAAGGACGCCAAGACGGTGGACGCTGCGCAAACTCGTCTCAAGCGAACAGGCGCCGAGGTGGGTCTTCAGTTCAAGTTCGGAGGCTATATCGGGAGCTCGAGGACGGCGCATCAATTATTATATATAGTGGAAAAGGAGCTGGGCAGCGAGACGCAGTGCAAATTGGCGGAACAGCTCTTCCACTATCAGTTTGAAAGAGAGGAGGATATCAGTGACGTGAACGTTGTGGTTCGGGCGGCTGTAAAGGCTGGGCTGCGTGAGGAGCAGGTGCGCGAATGGTTGGCGAGTGATAGAGGCATCGTCGAGACAGAACAGGAAGAAAGAGAGGCGAGGGCCGCTGGAATTCGAGGTGTACCGCATTTTATCATTGGGGGCGAGCAACATCTAGATGGCGCGGCGGATTATTCAGAGTTCTTGGAGGCGTTTATTGCGATACGGGAAAGCATGGGCTCTGTTAGAGATCTGAGTCCTAGTGCATGCAGAATTTGGAATTCTGGATCAGACAAGGAAATGCTGTGTGACACGGAAAGTGTACCAATCGCATCAAGGTCGAGGGCGAACAATGGTCAGCTACATTGAGCCTGTATGTAGATCTTGCGTCACGGTAGCTGCTGGCAAGGTTACTTCTGAATCTTCCATAAACCAAGGTCTGACTGGGTGGCATAGAAAATTCTCTAGAACAGCATTTGGTCCGCCCTTGCCAGCTTCATCAATGCAAACCTCTCGTCTTCCTCTTCGATGATCTGCTCTTCTAAAAGATACACTCGTAGTTCCGTTTATGATCAATGGCTTCGAACATCTTCGTGCACGCCATGTTAACGGCGTTGGCCAGTTCGGGCTGCATGATCCTCTACCTCACATTCTCACCAATGTCGTTTCTAGAAACTATTTTTGAGACTCTTTTAAATCGACTTTGGTTGGACGGAGACGGCACGGGGAAGTCCCACGAAGAGTCCTGATATCACGTGCCACCGCGCGACCCTTCGGGACGCGTTCGATTTGCGAGTTGATGTAATAATAAGCATAAGAGCACTGACTGTATCTGGCTTCGTCAGATAGAAACTCTTGAAAAAAAAATTTTCCATAGAAAATGTCATATTACGACGTGGATGCCATTTTAACAGATGCACAGGTGAGTTTTCAGACGCGACATCCGAGGTCATCAATGAACCGTCCCGCTAAGTCATCATCCAGAAACTTCCTTGTACTTTTGAGTTGGAGGTGCCTGGCCTCGGCATTCTAGATGGTAACCCAGGAGAAAAGGTTTGTGACATCATTCTATCTTTTCTATTTTGGATGATTTGGCTGAACGGTAGAATAGATTAAAGCCGGCACCCGTGTAGATCTACCACTATGGCTCGGAGAGATGCTTTCCATAGGGTACTTCTCCCAGCTTCTTCTATAGGGACGAGATTTCTAAGTCTTGGTAAAGTGCCCGTCTAGGTACCTCACGTCTCGTCACCCTTGACTTGCCCTCTGCGTTATCAGAAAGGGTGATGAACGCACTGAAAGCCGATCCGCGCACTGTTGATTTGCGAACTCTAGCACCGCATTTCTACAGCCTGGGCGTCCGGATTCTGGAACTCTTCGAGGAGGAAGAGATGGTTGATATTCTCACTGATGTAAGTCTGATATTTCCCTCTGGACACCTTTTCCCTGGATGAAGCGTACTGATTGCGATGTCTGATAGACGTTCAAGAAACGCGCAGCCGAGATCGCAGATCACGCGCATAATCCGCGTGGGGCACTCGGCGAAGGAGCTGAATTCCTCAGAGGCTTGGATGAGACGGAACGCCAACGTATGTTTCTTTCTGAGATCAGATTTTCCAGTCGGTTTCAGTTGTGTCCATCTGACTGACCACTGAATGTAGTATTTCGCATCGCCCATGACAGTGCAAAGGAGATGCGAGTATGGTCTGGAGAGGCTAAGAAGAGATGACCATGACAAGAGGGGAGGTATCGAATACCATACTATTGGTATATGACTGGGTTTGAGCTGGGCTCGCCCATAATATGCTACGCAAATAGAATACGAATGAACATCTGATGATAAAAGATCATTATGATACACAACAGACAGGAATAGAAACTGCTAGAGAAATCTACTTCGAACAAAGAGGCTCTTTAAGGCAGCGTTCCCCCGCTTCCCGTAAAAAGTCCAGGACATACGCCTCCATGACCTTTCCACATCACACTCCAGATGATCATCGGAGATTTTCCGTTACTCGATGTCATCTAAGTCAGTAAAAGGAGACCTTTAACCATTCTTTAAACTCTCCAATTCAACCGCGAAGCAAGAGGTGCAAAACAATCCCCTCCCCATTATTTAAATGATAAGTATGCACATTAAACATATAGAACGACCAAATCGCCGCTGTCAGATAGTCCGCCATACCCTCCAAATTCATCGATGCCACGGCACTTTTGTGCCCATGCCCACTATCCAATACAATTGCAACAGTCATGGCTATCTATAAAATACGCCTTGTCCACAAACAACAGAACCTCTATCTATGATGAGGCGTTCTACTAAGAGTTTCAACGTAGCAGGTCACCGAGTTCGGAAAGCCGGTATCGAGACGTGTGCTCCATCACAAATATAAACATAACTATTGAGGACAGGAAATACAGAGTCCACTCTCCTTTACTCGTCATATCAGATCATCTCACAACTGTTATCTGGAGAGCAGAAGCCCGTCGAGACTTCGCTGGATTCTTTAAGGTAGTTCAGTCCTGTTACATTATATATACGTGCTTCTCTTCTATTGTTTTGCTCATAGATGCTCTAGTATCGGCAGCTCTAGATGGTGATCAGGTCAGCACCAACTACATATTTCAAGTCGAGGACAGACAGGGTCCGTACCATTTCATTTCGTCATAATGTCTTGGACACTTTGTGATGTTTACGCATACTTTTAGAGTGTCTGTCTGTTTGGGATATTTTGCGGATAAAGGTAAAATACTAAGCTACTATGTTTGACTAATGTAATTGGTTATCTTATCTTGGCCTCGGTATCCTATTCCTAGGAATCTAGTAGACTTGTCTGTTACGTCACGCTCAGATATGGTCAATTGGCTAAATACAGAATCCTAGATTCATAGACTCCAGTCTATTTATATATCAACAGGTAGGAAATTGTACTCATTCCCCACCCCCAAGTAATCTTGTTAGTACATGGGTAGGGTTCACATATGGCAGTGGTGTGATCGCTTGCTATTCCAGGGAACCACCTAGAATCTTGAAGCCATGCAGACCTACCCTATTTCTTGTTTCTATCGTATGTTTCTGGCAGATATTATTACTATCCCATGATCTGCTCTATCGTACTAAAGGATTACTAGGGGGAACCAGTGGGTTGGAGGATTCAAGAAGCCATGTAGACCTGTTACTGGTTAATCAGTGATATAATAATAGAAATATATCTTTGATGGCTAAGCCCGGAAACACCGGAAAGGCATTGAAAATAACTGAAGATTGCTCGGCAGAGAATTTATTGCCAAAAGATAATATATAGCTTATGCAATTGAGTGTGTCTACCATCAAGGATGAAAAACTAGATCTCGCTAAGTATGCACACAAGCTGTGGGCCCTAGACAGTCTGCACTTCGTAGTAAACAACAATGCAAAGTCCCGCTAGGCGCCAACACAATCAATCCTCTCAATTATGTGGGCCTCGCCGTTACAAGCAATACAGTACATAGCACGATGGAGCAATGTGGGACATACCTAAGTAAATATTTCTGTTTCTTGGAAAGAGCTGGTCAACATCTGAGACACAGTTTGATCTGGACACTCTTGGCCTGTATATCACATGAGGGTTGTCCACGGTACTTCATCCGAAGGATAGCTTCTCAGATGACCGGACAATTCGGGAACAAGAGGTGGCAAGATGAGCAATTTGACCCGGCTGTGGCGTTCGGAAGGGAGAAATTCGTGGTGGTGCGCTTCTCACAACAAGACTGACACTACCAGTACGCAACTCCACTGCGCAACCCCGCTCTCTCTGGATCGTCCTTGTTGCTGCGGACCATCACCACATGTAATTGGTACCGGCTCGTCAAGGATATCGTTACCAATTCAAATTCATGGGAATCCATTGTCCAATGGCACCGAGCACACGTGCTGCCGGAGCTTTCCTCTCGTTGAGAAAAGGCCTGTTCGCCCAAAAAAAAAAAAAACCATCACCGCCTTTGTTCGCATGAATGATGACGAACTAGCGCGAAGCGGATCGACGAGCTTCTTATCGATTGCGGGCAGCAAGAGGCCCCGGCTCCCCGCGCTGTCGGCTGGACTGTGTGGGCGCACTCACCGCAGCAAACAATCGCGCGATATAGCTCTCGAGCCGTTTCCCGGGTGGTTCAATGGTGCGATTTGTTGGCAGTCCTGGGTTGTGAGGCATGTTTGGAGAGTGTAAATGGGCTGCGCTGTGATGAACACGATCTCCCTGCATGATGTATATAGTCGATAGAGTTCTCTGCTACGACTTATTCAGTCTCTGTCAGTCTCTCTCTCGCTTTGTGAACGGGAGAGAGTGTACTAAAGCAACGCGGCCCCTGAAAATCGAGCGGCCGCAAGGGACCAGACAGTGGGCATCCCTCCGATTGGCCAATCCGACGCGGTTATGGCGAGACAGCGCGCTGGATCGAGTTTAGCCGGCTGGATGAGACGGCGATATCTTCAAGGGAGGAGAGTTGGTCGACAATCGGACTGATCGTTAGTGACTTTTTTTAACTTATCGCGGTGGGAAGCCACAGATTATTGTCCGAGAACTCTAGCTGCCCTATCCGTGTGCTGAGGATCATTGCGGCGCGTGTTGGGGGGAGACAGAGAAAAGGTGCCTGGCTCTTCTACTGGGAAACTTTCCGTCCGCATCCATTGTCCAACATTGACTCGTCACAACTCCCGTTCCATGGACCTCACTTCCTTCCCCATATTTGCTACAATTATTGTCCAGGCTCTGGTTTCTGCTTGGCCCGTTAGGATTGAACCAGCCTCCACACACAGAAGTTACCCCTGCGCTCTGGAACCCGGCTAGCTGCAGTCGTTCACAAGTCCCTATCTCACGCTCTTCATCCCTTTCATAACCCCCTCGCGTCCTGCATCTGGCACGCGAACTTGGACACAACGGTCTGCTCGCCAATCCACGTTGCAAGAATACCGGCACAAGAAGCCAGGCGCATCGGTCGTGGACCCGATGAGGTGGTAGGGCCCTTCTCGAAGTTCAGTGTAGAGTGTGGTCTGTTCCACTATTGCGCTCCGGCTGCCCTTCCGCATCGCCAGTGAGGCACGACAGACTTCAGTAGAACGACACGCCCGCAATCAATTAGTGATGGATCGAGACGACCGCAGGCGTGGTTCGGCCACACTGCAGATGACCGCGCATTCACCGTTGCGACACTCAGTATATCATTCAAACGTCTCCTCGCCGGTCCGAAGATTCTCTTCCAAGCATCGTTCTCCATGTCAGTCTTGAGCCGCCCAAGATGGAGAGCATGACATGGCTTACAGTAGATTCAGATACAGATGAGAGCTCATATGATACGACGCAGTCCCCTTCCCGCGCCCGCTTCCACAGCAGGGCGGGGACGCATACGCCGCCGCCGAGGCTGAATACGGGTATGTCCTGCCACCTGAATTCGAGGATCCTTCAAAGACCGATAAATTGACATGCCTTATAGAATATGGCAGATTCTCTCGCGAACAGTCTCCATTGACAACGACCCGGCCAGGCACGCCTTCGCGGTTCGATTCCAGTATGTTTCCATATCCCACTCTATATGTTGATACGGAGGCTGATGATCTGCGTCCTGCAGAGAGTTCCGAGGCAGGAGCATCATCTCTGGTCAATCCGACCTCTGCACTCCTACAAGGTCTGATCAAGGAGCAACGCGCCTCACGTGGATCCTCGCGACGAGTGGTATCCGAAGTCGCTGAAGATATCACCATAGTCACACCGCCTTCCACTCATTCGCAGGAAGATACACCGTCGGAGAAACAAAGAAAGGTGAACAGTGCCCTATCTGCAGGACTGAAACAACCACGAGAGATGGGTATCAGAGAAATGGATCAGGTCAGTACTGAAGATCAATGCGACCGTTTACAACCGTCTGACGATGTACTATATAGTATGTCTCAAAAATCAACAAACTCAATTTTGATCTCAAGCTTGAAGTTTTCCATCGTGCGCAGCAAGTCGCTGCTCTAGAGAAAAAGCTAGAGCGGATGCAAGAACTGGAGGAGGAACTCCAACGGATGCGCGGTTTGGAGGATGAACTGCAGGAACTACGCGACGTAGAGGAGAATAACCAAAGGCTACGAGAATCAAATGAACAGCTACGGTTTGAACTTGACAAACGGGACCATGCCGTTACGGAGGCGGTCGAACTCATCTGCCAACTTGAAGCGAGAATTGAAGAGATGGAGGCGGGACGGCTCGACTCGCGGCCGTCGACTGCCCGGCCATCTATCAACGAGGGCCCCGGAGAGGACGAGCCCGCAACTCCACAAGTATCTACGCCGAAAGCTCAAATGGCTGTGGATATCCCAGATAGAAGTTCATCAAAACGAGGCACAAGGATCCGCCAGACAGGCCTTCGGGAGAGCAGTCTCTCAAGGAAAGCTCCGTCCTTCCTTCGCGATGGAAACAAGAGCACTACAGCGTTGCGAAGCCTCTATTCCGGCGATGATGGCAGGTCTCGCAAGGCACCCAGTGTGGTGACGAGATCCGAGAGCTGGCAATCCAGCTATGAGGCCAGTGAGCCAGACTCTCCTCGCTTGAGTGCCCTGAGTGAATGTAGCTACCTCAAGCCGGAAGACGACTGTGCGATCAAGCAGGACAGATATGACGAATTGGACCTCACCCCTCAGCCGGCAGCGGGCAAGATCGGACTTTCAGACGGTTTCCGCTCGGCTAGTGAGGATGTGGAGAGCAAGATTGCTCGCATCAATCGCTGGATCCCGCCGCGTCCAGAAATCTTCCAACCTCCAACATCTAGAGCCAGAAACCGAGCCGTGTCTGATGTGTCCTGGAGGGCTCAATTGTCAGGTTCGGAGAACCAAGCTGGAGCTAAATCTGGCCCCAAACAATCTGATTCTGATTATCTGGATGTCACCGTCTTTGGCAGTGGAAGGCTTCCACCCACACCTGACACCATGAGCAGCTCATACGCAGGCATGAGAAACAGTTCCAATGGTAGCATTGTTGCTGAGAAGAGTCGCGTCGACCAGGCTCCGTTGTACCTGAGACGCAAGCTGCGCCGTCCATGCTCTGCGGACGACGTAACGAACCGGCCTAACACCGCCGTTACTGGCATATCAGACGGCATGGAGACCACATTGAGCGAGACAACCCAACAGGGATTGTCCATTCGTACGCGAGATAATTACCCCAGCGTGCTGCCATTCTTTGGCGATGGATCTGCTAAGGTGAACCGGTTACTTGGTCTGGGTAGTCCGAGTAATCCGGGACTCACTTCTTATGCTGGTGATATCATGTTCAACGGAGAGGGCATCGAGGAGATCACCAGCGAGAAGAAGAACTATGCACTGTCGATCCAAACTGCTATATCGGAGGTGCCCTCGTCGCCTCCGTTGACACCTCAGGATTGGCTTGACGCTGCCAAACGTGGGCCACGATCTAGAAAGGAAGGCTCGCGGAAAAGTAGCGAAGAGGAGGCAGAAGTAATGGAGCCTACTCTCAACCCAGACCTTCTCCCTCCCACCCCGGAACACCGCGCGGGCATTCTGGCTCGAAGTAACAGCAAACCGACTGCGGAAGAGCCTCAGCTTCCCCGTAATTCGATTCGTCTGAGGGGATGGGGAAGCAGTCCTGCTAGCTCTGAGTCCCAGTCGCGACGCCGGATTAGCTTGCGTCCGCCGTTCTTCAACCGCATTAGGTCGAATTCGAAGAGCCTCCAGCAGTCGCCCATGTCTGATCCCATTGAGCAGGAAGATATCAATGGTGGAGCTCCATCCCCTGTAGTACGCAAAACGAGGTACCCGCAGCCGAATCAGGACAACAACAGTGGTGCGACTGCTCGCGCTGAAGAAGCCAGTAGGGAACTTACCAACAAGATCCTTGCGCGGCCGGTTACCGAATCCGACCGTCCTTCCACGTCACACAGCGTGGAGTACCACAACAAACGCCGGAGCTCATTGGGGTTCTTCGGGTGGATGAAAGGGAAAGACTCTCTGCCCAGTTCTCCTGTGACTCCTGGGCGGTCCTCGAGAGCGAGAGATCGGTCTTCCTCATTGTTTTCGTCTTCGCGCCCACCCTCGGCCCTGGCAATCACAGCCATGGAAGCCAGCATGGTCGCGAATAACGAGACGATCTCACCAACTAAAGCCAAGCGCCTCTCTGGAGGCGAAGCAGATATGGAACGGCGAGCTAGATACCTGGAGCGCCGAGCTCGAAAGATGGCGGAATAGACCAACAGGGTCTTGACCGCATGATTTTGCTGACACCCACAATTGGATACGATCAACGATCTCTTACAGCAATTTTGACTCTTTTCATTCATGTACATGAATTTCGTTTTGGCGATGAACATATTTATGTGCCAGGATAGACCATGCAAGATGACTGCACGGCCATGTTTGTTTATACCGGCATTGGGTGGTCGGAGACATCGCATCACAAATTTCTTTCCATGAGGACCGGATCCGACCCCGGACCCAATCCGACAGGATCTTTGAAGCTGTCGGAATGCATATTTTCTACGATCTGTCTTATACGACCTGCGTGATGCCCTTTCCTATTCCTCGTTTGCGAACCATGTCTGATTACACTTGCTTTTTCACGACGAATGTTGCGGAAACGGAATCCTTGATGGCCATGATGCTTCCCCAAACACGGCGGCAATCTCTTATTTCATTTTATTTCCTTCCCTTTTCTTCTTCTTTTTCCTTATCATGATTGTTTTTTACCCTCACAGAGGCTCTCTCTCTTGATTTCCTATCTTGGTTATTGCCTGTACTCTATTTTGTACGGAGCGACGTTTTGGACAGAGGGCTTATTCCCGAGTTTCCTCCGGTTGCTGGGTTGGAAAAGGTGGGGGGCCGAGTTTCCATAAGGGCCCATGATGATGATCTCTTAAGTGTCTCTCTCTGTTTTTCTTTTTTTCCCTTTGTACTTCTAACTATTACGATATGTCTGACACGACGTCGTATGACCTGACATGGCAGACTTGTATGATGAATACCGTTTCTTTTTTCCTCCCTTATTCAATTCCAGAACTGTTTTCCAACGTACCTATGGAGTACAGGTCCAGAAAGAGTATCGTCGCGAGTAAAGTAATTACGAGTCGTAAGCAAATAATAGTAGCAGTAGTAAGATCCCGCAACGAATAATAATATCCATCATAAAAAAAATTCCAAGCGATATTCCAGCCAAAGTAGTCATGACGTTCGCTCCATCGGTGGAGCGGAGCGGAACATATCACTATTTCCTCCCTTCCTTGCTAGGGTACATTTCCCTATCTGATCCATTCCATGTGTAACTCAATCCAATCCAACCCAGTCCACGCACTCTGAACATAATCACACGCTTATTTTACTCTAGATTCTAACTTCCATCACAAAAGATCAGGTAAGGAGGTCGAGAACATTTCTTACCTAACCATACTAACTAGGATAGGATAGGAAAGTCGTATATCCGAAAGCCCGGATACCGATACCGATCACCGACACCGAATGCCCGCCGGAGACGGAAGACGAACGACGGACGAGTCGGATAGATGAGTGGAGAAATTCTCTCTTTCAAGACAGACAGACTCCACTACTGAAGGTAGCTGCCAAGTTGATAGGAGTTAGCTCAGATGTCGTCTGACGGAGGATTTCCTGCATAAGCGGGAAACATGTTGCTTGCGTGCTGAGTTGATTGGTGGTCGAGAAAGTTCTTAGGGGTTCGTTCTTGTTTCGGACTTGGTTTCCCCCTTCCTGGGGCTTTCCTCGAGGGTTGGGTGCAGGGTCGCCCTCCTCCTTAATTCAGAATACGAATTCAATCTCGTAGGGAGAAGCTAACGCATTATGAAATAGATATTGGACGGGCTCATAAAGTAAAAAGAAATCATGCAAATATATATCCTATTTGTATTGTATTAAGAAATAGCTTGACTAAATCGGTCGACCGAACTACTTGATTACAGTCGTCAAGACGTAACAACGTCAGGCCGATTACTATACCAAAGCTATTAACATGAGCAAGCGGTCGGTCGTGTCGGATCAGTGCGTTTAAGCGCTGAAACGCTTCTCGGCTGCCTTCCAGTTGATGACCTCCCAGATGGCCTTGAAGTACTCGGCCTTGCGGTTCTGGTACTGGAGGCTGTAGGAAAAGCATCGTTAGAGATTGTCCCAGTCCATGCAATTCAGGTCAGAGGAAACTCACTAGTAGGCGTGCTCCCAAGCGTCAACACCGAGCAGAGGAACATACTGGCCGACGACGGGGTCCTGGTTCTGTAGGAAACAATTAGCATCCAAGTTTCACGATGCTGGCACGCTGAATCAGCAAAGGGCGACGTACAGCGTAGGTCTTGATGCCAATCTGGCCAGTGGTCTTGTCCTTGACGAGCCAGGCCCAGCCGCTTCCTTGGATACCGGCCAGGGCGCCGTTGAACTTCTCCAAGAAAGAGTCCAGGCTGCCGTAGGTGTCGTTGATGGCCTTGGAAAGGTTGCCCGATGGAGGCTCACCACCACCGGCGCTCTTGGGGGCCAGGTTCTCCCAGAAGAGGGTGTGGTTCAGGTGACCACCCCCGTTGAAGTTGATGGCGGACTTCAGAGCGATCTGAGCAGCGACATCACCCTTGACCTGAGCCTCCTGGAGCTTCTCGATGGTGGCGTTGTAGTTGTTCACATAGGTTTGGTGGTGCCCCTTGTGGTGCAGCTCCATGATCTTTCCGGAGATGGCCGGCTCCAGAGCACCGTAGTCATCTGGGATATCGTCAGCGTTGCCGATTATACAGCATTAATGGTCGGTTGAAGCTCAATGTCGCCGGTTCCAAATTCGAGGATGTCGGATCAATAAACAGCCGTCGCAAATTGAAGAGTATTGAGATTGCGACGGCAGGACAGCATGTGTTGAGATTTGGGATAGATGGGCTTAAAATAACTGACACAGGGCAACATACAGCTGAGGTCAGGAAGGGTGACCTTGGTGCGAACGAAGCTGGTACCAGCGAGACCAGCGGTTCTCGTAGCCGAAGCTCCGGCGCGCAGAGCAGCGCGGGCAGTAGAGGAGCGGATGAGAGAAGCAGTCATTATGGATGATCTGATAGGAATGTGTTCAGAAGAGTCGTATCGCTGTTAGAGGGGAGAGGTCAATACGTATTAAGTCCAATTGAGAGAGAGGAAGAAAATCGGAGATCGGATCGAAGGGAGCAGAAGAAGCAGTGGATGAGATAACATAATAATTAACTGCCCAAACAAAACGTCATCGGCCTCGGCCCGGAGGCGGAGTTTTTCCGCCGGACCGTTTTAGGTCGGCTAAATGTAAAGCTCCACCGCGGAGAATCAACAGCTTCAAGCCAAAGATCATCACCACCGCCACGCGACTTTTAGTCGTTCGACTTCTGCTACCCAGCACCAGATGGCTGTGGACTACATTCGTTGAAAGTGCCTGGCAGTCTCTGCTTGGTCTCTGTCGTCTGTTGTCGATTCTATTCAATACAGAATGGACGACGCTATGGATTCACCACCGGGTTCGCCGTTCGCCGGCCAGAAGCGCAAGATCGCAGACATGAGCTCCGACGAAGAGGATGCCAGGCCCACCATGGGCTTTCACGGTTTTAATCAGGCATCCTCGCGCTCCGAGTCGCCCCTAAGATCGGGCCTTGGTGGCCTAGGTAGCGCAGGTCGCAGTCCCTGGAACAATGGCGTGAATTCGGGCGCGGGAACCCCGCGGGGTGGAAATGCCAAAGGTAGTACGAAGGGGGGCTCCAGCTTGGGCGGAAACTCGTTCGCAGCGCGGATGATGGCGAAGATGGGCTATGTGGAGGGACAAGGTCTTGGTTCGAGCGGTCAGGGTATCGTCAACCCGGTCGAGGCTCAGGCACGGCCGCAAGGTATCGGTTTAGGTGCGGTCAGGGAGAAGTCCAAGCAGGCGCGGGAGGAGGAAAGACGCGCAGCGGTATTAAGAGGAGAGATCTTGGAAGATAGCTCGGACGAAGAGCGCGCAAGGCGTCGAAGACGAAAGGAGGAGCGCAGGCAGGAAGCTCGTAGTGGCGCTGCCACGCCCGTCGCACCAGCGAAACCCCGGTTCAGAACCGCGCGAGAAATCGAAGCGGATACGGCTGGTCTGGAGGTTCCGAACGTCCTCAAGTCGCTGATCGATGCAACGGGGAAGGAGCAAAAGGTCTTGACGTCCACTGCCGGTTTGATGACCCCGTTGGAGTTCGTCAATCCGGGTGAGGGTGAGGCGATCAAGATTGCGCGCCGCGCTCGACACGATTTGGAGGCCTTTGCAGACGAATGGAAAGGATTGACGGAAAGGAAGAAATATATCGAAATGGAAGAGACGCAGGTGGTGGAAGAGATGGATACTCAACAAATCAAGATGGACCAGCTGACGGAGCTAGTCTCCGCCGTCGCGGCGTTGGAGATCTTCAACATGGAGGATGATCTGGGGGCACGCATAGAGGACCTGACTGCCAAATTGGAACGATTAGAGGCGGAGTATCAAGACGTTATTGATGACTACAGGCTTTCGGATGCTGCTATTGCGGCGATTCATCCTCTCTTCCGCCTGGCTATGGACGAATGGGAGCCCCTGAAAGATCCTACATACCTCGTATCAAACCTCCGCCGACTCAAAGATATTTTGTCACGGCGGCCCGAAAACGAAGAGCGAAAGCGATCTTCTACGACACCCTACGAAACAATGATATATACCCTTTGGCTCCCCCGGGTACGATCTGCCCTGCTGAACGATTGGGATGTATACGATCCCTCACCAGCCACGACACTTGTTGTATCATGGAAGGAAGTCCTCCCAGCTTTCGTCTACACCAACGTTCTCGACCAGCTCGTCGTCCCTAAACTGAGCGCAGCCATTAAGGAATGGAAACCCAGGAGCAGCAAGCGGCATCCCTCGTCTCCGCAGAATTCCCGTTTCCCCTGGTGGCTGTTTACGTGGTTACAGTACCTGGATGAACGCCATACTGATCCCAAGCAAGCAACCGGCTTGCTCTCGGACGCGAAGAGAAAGTTCCGCGTGGTTCTGGACAACTGGGACCTGCGCAAAGGTTTGGTAAGCGGTATCGATCTCTGGCGTGACGCCCTAGGCTCCGAGTTCGACGTCGCGCTACGGAATCACCTTCTACCGCGTCTTGCCCGACATCTGCGGGACGATTTCGAAATCAACCCGCAAGACCAGGACCTAACCGTGCTAGAAGACGTCTTGAAATGGAAAGACTACTTCAAGCCCAACGTTTCCGCCCTGCTCCTAGCCGCCGAATTCTTCCCGAAATGGCACAACATCCTTCATATCTGGCTGACCAACGACCCCAACTATGCAGAAGTCGGCGAATGGTTCACATGGTGGCGTTCTCAGATCCCTGACGAGATCAACGAGATGGCCGCCGTCGACGATGAATGGAAAAAGGGTCTCCGTACCATGGACCTGGCCTCACGTCTCGGCGACCGCGCCGCGGCGGAGCTCCCACCTCCCGAACCCGCCGCGCCGGCGCACAAACCCCTCCCGCGTCCCGTCGAGGCGGAACCCGCCGCCAAGCCTAAACCCAAACCAAAACTCGTCGAGGAAGTCGGCTTCAAAGATATCCTCGAAGCCTGGTGTGCCGAGCAGGGTCTCATCATGCTCCCTCTACGCGAAGCTCACCCGACCAACGGCCAACCTCTATTCCGCATCACGGCCAGCGCAACCGGCAAAGGAGGTGCGGTTGTCTTCCTCCAGGGCGACGTCGTGTGGGCTCAGAACCGCAAGACGAAAGACATCTGGGAGCCGATGGGACTGGAAGATCGATTGGTGGAGCGGGCCGAAGGGAAATGAAAATTTTTCACCGTGGTTCTTGTTCTTTTTGATATCGAATTATAAACTTGCTATCAATCATACCAGGGCAGGTTTTGCATGTGTTCGTCATGATGTATGTATGTAGGATACAGGATAGGATATATCATGGGTTTCATTTATCGTGAGGCAATCTTATCCTTTATAGGCATGGGTTTATCCATGATTATATATTTAATAAATATCAACCATCTCAAGCATGGATTCCCTCTTTGCATTCATAGAAATCAATACCTATTCCATCATAACAACCAAAGAGCCTCAGACTAAAGAAATGCAGGAATTTGGACATTCAAGAGAGCAGCCAGTAGAATTCCTCGGCACCAACTTTATACGGGTACGAAGCTCTAGGAATATAAATGCTAAAGGATATCATACCTAAAATATAAATTATCCACAGAGTGAAGTTTTACCTAATAACTCTAACAACAAGAAAGAGTCTGGCTAAATACTAGTCAGCCGAGAAAAAATATTGCAAAACAAAGTAAGCATAGGAGACAGAATCAATCCAAAAGCCGTAGCGGATCAGCACCCGCATGGAATTAGAAACTTCAAAAACGCTTTCTTTTCCCACTTCAGTCATGAAAAAGAACTTTATCCTTGCCATCAACTCTACACTTTCGCTAGTACTTTATCAAATGGTGTATGCTTCAGCGGATGCCGGAATAATCATGTCATAACATCATCACAGAAGCAAAAAGGCAAAATCAAGCGTAGGCTTGTCGTTCAGCCCTTTGCGTTATACTTCTCATTAAAGGCATTGACAGCTAAAGGATTTTCAGTCAGCTCTAGGTTCCTTGTGAATCGAGACGCAAGGGTTAATCACTCACCAATTGCAATTTGTCTATACAGCCAGTTCCGCGCGCTCTCGTCTTGTACAGGAATGAAGGGTCCGTTGGCGCCTCCTTTGAGCGTGATGTTCATTCCAGTCCGCTCCTTGGAAATAGTTTGAATATCAGTGAGTTTGATCTCCCATTCCGTGCGGAGCCTCTTAGACTGAACGAGTATGATCCGGTTGTAGGTCAACATGACTATCATGTCGCGCCCTGGCAGCTCGAGATGCGCGATGTACTCCTCGTTGAAGTATTTGCCGTCATCAGTAGTCTTGAGCCAGAATTGACCCAGTGCTTCCCGCTGACTGTACGGTCGTACAATACCGTCTGTAGCGATAAAACGCGTAAGCCGGACTCGGTCCAGACCTTCTTGGTCAAACACTGTAGTTGTGTTTCGGACACCTTCAGCAAGACCTGCCGTGATCGTTAGTCTAACCCTTCTCAGACGTATGGTACACTGTACTTACTTGAAGCAAGATCGAATGCACCGATGGCTGGCTTGGTTGCCAATCCTAAGAAGCCTATTCCGACACCCTTGACAAATCCTTGGAAGCCTTCTTTCTCTGCACCTTCAAGCGGGTGGCGCGCTAAGCCTCCAATACCACTGGCCAAGCTTGTAGCGAATGCGTTTCCTCCAGCTGTAATTCCATACAACGCATGCTTTGGGCGATTCCTCGATTTGGACATGCGCCTCTGGTCCTGAAACTCCTTATCTAATGTGGCTGCTGCAAGACCCTTTGACATGCTTCCAGTGAACTTGGCCATGCTGTCTGAAAAACCGAATACTGATTTCTTGACGAAGCTGGAAGCACCTTTAGCAATGCCATAGCCCAACTCTTGAGGCCTGTCTGTCATAACCAGCCCTTGATACGGTTCGTAGAATATATCCGCGACACCAGAACTGACAGTATTGAACAGGCCAACTGGGTTTCCAAGGAAATCGGCGGAACCGAGAACGACATGGATCTGACGGAGGAATTCTTGAGTATAATGTCTCTGAATATTGCCGAGGAGCATTGAGATAGAAACTCTTGCGTTCTCCAGCATCAGAGCGTTTAGCCGAATAGGGGCATCGTTCACGTTTCCAATAGACATGGTCATGACGTTGACAAAGAACATCAACGGGTTCGAAGGCTGCATCGTATCCTCAACATTGACATGCTCTGTGCGCATGAAGGAGATGTCTACTTGCATGGGCTGCAGATGGAGAAGCTCAAAGTACACATCCTGACCCATATCTTCCTGTTTTGGCTCAGGTATGGTAAGATTCTCGTCACATAGCTTTCCTTCCTGTTCCTCAGACCAGGAGGCACCCGGGACTTTGATGAAGTCGAGCATAGCAAACACGAAGTCTTCATCAAGTTCGAGAGTGATCTGCTGCAGGAGCAGCGTTGCATATTTGATATACAACACTCCATAGGAGTCATCCTTTACTCGGGTGATCATGGTGTGGAAGATCGGGTGAGCTTCCATCTCCTTTCCAGTCTTAGGAACCACACTGGGATACAGGAGAATAGGGAAAACACCTCCATAGAGCTGGTTGTCGATCTGTATCCACTTGATCGAAGCGTTAAGTGTTTGGTAGAGCCGTGACTCTCGAAGCTTAAGCTCGATGTCGCGGAATGTAAGGTACAGCAGTTCCTTCATATTCTTGTTGATCAGGGATATGCCGAACCCTCCAAGGCGAAGCTGAGCCTTGAAATTAACGTCGGAGTTCAATTCCTTGACTTCGAAACCAGTGGCAATGCTCGCTTGAGATGCCTGTTCCTTCTGTTGCCTATACATGCTCTTTGACGGCTTAAAGTTGGAAAGGACAAGAGTCTGGGTGGGCCCGTCTGCCACGATATTGATATCGATAATCTTCTGGGGTGTACCATTTGCACCTGAAGGTATCCTCATGGGAATGAGATTTCCGATTTCAGCAAGCTTGACGTGCCTCTCTTTACCGTTACAGGTTAGCACCAGGGACTTGTTCTTGGCAGCCGGGTAATCCCAGGCATAGGGCATGATGCTGCGCGATGGCAGACGATAGCGGATTGGCCGCCAGCTGCTGTCACTGTCTTCCTCATCCTCATCGACATTGGGGTTCTGCATGTTGTCAGCATGGCCAGCCCACCTCCATTTGGGGGATAACTTACAGCTTGGTAGAAGATGAACTCTGTATCACTTTCGTTGCGCATCGAATAGGGCCAATGTCTGGTTTCGAAACTGAAGTGGAGGAACAGAGTAGCCCCTTCCATAATGATCTCTGCTTTGATGAGCCGCTGGCGCTGGTTGGCTTTAGCAAGCTTCACGTGTATCGTTCCCACGTCGGCGATATTGAAAGGAGATGACCACTGATTATTCACTCCTGGGAAGCATAGACATAGCTGTTTCTCAGGAACCTGTCGCAAGAAATGAAGAGGAATAAGTTCCCCACTCTTGATCGCTAGGACATTGGACGATCCAGGTTCGCGGACCAGAAGATCCTCATTGAGTTTGTTCTTCAGAATGAAACGAGGAGTAATGGTGACGACCTTGGTCAGTTTATATTTGCCTTCACCCTCAGCGACCGAAACTCCAGCATGGAACTCGGATCTGCCTGTTCTCGCTGGTAGGACAACTTCAAATGTACTACCAATCGCATCGAAACTCTGCGGCCTGCTCCACGCTGAATCCCCAACCTTCAGAATCGACCGGTTCTTGGGATCATCTGTGGGATAAGAATACATGTACGGAAGAGAACTGCCACCACTCCTCGCATCTGTCCTCAGTCCCTGGCCGGCCGCCGATTTCGCAGACTGAAGGAAGCCCTTGGACTGAATATCCATGCTGAGTCCTGTCCTGTTTAGGATGAGGTAAGGACTGTACACAGAAACCTTGAAGGCACCACCGCTGTCTGGTACGTTAAAGTAGTGCAATTTCAGTCTCAACTGGATCCCTCGCTCATCCTTCAGCGAAAGCACATTCTCTCTCCTGAATTCTTGCGCATTCCCGTTGATTATGGCGAAGTCACTCTGTTTGAAGATCGTATCCTGCAAGTCGATGCTGAGGAGCAATAGGTGTGATAGCTCGACGACATGAACAGGACTAACACCACCCTTACGAAGGAAGTTGGTCCAGTCTTTCCTGGTATTTTTGTCATAGATCCGATACTTGAAATCGTAAGGTAACAGATTCTGAATCTCAACGGGGGCGGAAATTCGAATTCTCATGTGGGGATAGATACTGGTAAGCGGCTCATTTTTGTCATAAGAGGCATTCATCTGGAAGTAGAATGGTGGAGATTGCTGTCCATTGTCGCTCAGACACGTAAGAGTCCGTGTCGGACGCCGCAAGAGGTCTTTCCAGTACAACTGATCAGTTGACCAGTCATAGCCGAAACCTTGATCAGGGCGGACAACGATCGAGTGCATGTAAGCCGCTCCCACAGGCGCAGGTCTAGAATCACCCGGTAGGATCTTCTCAATCTTGAGAAGGTGACCGTCCTCGGGACTATATATTCCCATCTCAACCGGTATCTGTGTGTTATTTTCAACCAAGAGTGGCGAGCGGAACGTAATGTATTTGACATTGTCGGTCCCCAATTTGACATCTACCAGCATCTTGTGCAGAACTTTATCCTTCTTTGGTTTGAGATTATACAGAGTTTCACCTTCTCTAATCACCGGAATACGAGTGACACTGTCGAAACCGCTTCCTTCGAGCTTGATGGCGACAAGGCCAGCGTTACCTTCGGGTGTGAGGTTTTCACGCATCGTCGTTGGATCCTCGAATCTCCAAGGGTATTCTTCTCCATCGCTGAGCTTAGCAGCTGGTCCACCTTCATCTGTGCCAACGTCAGCCCAAACTCGAAGGTCAAAACCGGTGTAGTTGCGAATCCTATAGGGTGCATCGGCACCTCTAGGTTTAGAAAGGACATCTTCGTCGGTGGACAGGAACTGGAATGACTTGGAGGCCAAGGCAATCGTAGCAGTGGTAATCGTAAGCTCCATAGTTTTATGAGAGTAAGCCTCTATTGACAAAACGTCCGGGTTCAAATCCTTCGCCATGTGGAAGCCGAGGTTCCAGGGCTCGATCAATGGCTCCCAAGCCGACTTGGAGAAGTTGTAAACATTGACAAAGGTATCGAAGCTGGTATCGACATTCGTGGCAGAGGACCAGTCTCGAACGTTCACACTGAATTTTTTGACGCTCCAATCAAGTAACGGCAGCTCGTGTAAGTCTCCAATCAAGATGACTCTCACGCCGTCAAACTGGGCAGATAGCTCCTCTCTCTTTATGACACCGGAACGTTGAAGGGGCAATCTCTGCTCGCTAGTGGTGGTAGACTGGCTCCCACTACTATTGTTCTTCGTGGAAACGGCACCCGCAGACTGTCGGCTTCCACTTGGCTTTCTCTTGGAAGATTTAGTGCTGCTCCCCTTAATCTCTTTCATTTTCTTCGGTTCACCGTCATCTCTGGCTTGAGAACCGCGGTTTGTCATTTCCGAGGCCTTGTTGACGATCTGAATTGCAATAAGAATATCTCGAAGTGAGAGACGTAGTACGAGTGGTTCGACATGCACATCGACACTAGTCAAGCTCGAACCCCTCTCCTGAGTGCGACTGTCGAGAGACAGCTCGACCGTGAAGTCATCCAGTATTCGCAGTCTGCTAGTTTCGAACCGGTCCATTCGGCATAAGAACATGCCAACCTTGTTTATCTGCAGAGTAGAGACATTCTGATGGGAAAAGAGGACCTGTTTCGTTCCCAGAACAATAGCCTCGGTATTCGATATAGCAGGATTCGCGATGAGGATGATTTGGGCGTCGACAATGTTCGCTCTGAAGGACACTGCCATCTGACCGTTCTTAGCGGAGCTATCGCCGCTGGAAGGTGGAGGCGGGGATCGATCTGTGCTAGTTCTAGCAACAACACTGGATGCAGCATCGGACTCCTCTGGTGTTTCATCAATCTCTTCGACTTCTACTGCTTCCTCCGTTGTAAACGCTGCACTAACAAACGATTGCAAAGCAAATAAGTAATCTAGGGCGAAGATAATCCGCGGACTGTCGATGGTAAGCATTGCAATGAGATGCTTTTCCGGTCCGGGAGACATCGAGATGCTGGCCATAAATTGTTGCTGTACATCATTGTTGATTAACGACATAATTTTCCTGAACTTGTTGCTATCTTTGGTGCGGCTGTCACGGATCGAGAATGAGTGTATGAGCAGCTCGGACTCCATGGAACCGTCCGTCAGCATACGTAGTTTGACCCTGGTGTCGTTTAACGAAAACTTCGACAAGCTTGAATCCTCCAAACCACCGATTGGCTGGCTTTCATTTTCAACCAAAAGCTCCAAGCCAATGCTGTCCACCTTGAAAATCATGTCCAGCCGCACCCATGTTTCTTGGTCTTGACCAGTTTCCGGGCCTTGCTGTGGCTCCATAGTAGCCTTAGAGATAGCCTCCTTGACGGGCTCTGTGGTCGTAGAGGGAAGCGCTTCGATGGCTTCGAGCTCCTGTTGGTCGGCATCAGATGAGAATGCCCCTGGGACCGTCCTTGACAGTTCCAGAAGGAACTTCAACTGAGACGGCGATATTCTCAGGTTGATTGGAGACATGGACCCTTCAACTTCGATATCTGGGCGTGGCTGATTCGGCTGGTGTTCTAGATAGCATATGCTGAAGTCAAGATTGACCTGCTGAATCATTTCCAGCTCCTCGCTTTCTCCTCCATTGTAATTGAAATCCGAGGTGAGCCGAATTTTGCGGATACCGGCAGATATCATGTTAACTGCGGGGCTATCTTTGGCATCATCCAGAGGTACAAAAGAATTACTCGCGTATATTTCTCCTAAGTGAGCGGTAATAGTGTCCCGGGGACGGTCGTCTTTCATGGCCCGCGGGAACACCACGATAGGTGTATTGACCACGATATCGAATCGCATACGCGAAGCGTTCTCCTGTAGTTGGTTTGCTTGATTTGCTGCAGCTTGACGGGCCGCGTTGAAGATAGCCTGCATCTTGCCAAACTTGACCAGAAAGTTGATGATCTTCCGATAAGGCTCCTCCAAAAAGTTGATCTTGATAGAGCCAGAGCGCAAGAAGACTTCAGAATTATAACCAGGATAGTCTTTAGCATCCGCGTCGAATATCTGGTACTTGAAATCCGCAAAGTCTTCTCCCTCTATCGTTAGCAGTCTCCGAATAGAAGACTCCTCTGAGGCGCCCACATTCACATCGTCAACCAGAGTCAAGCTGCCGATCCGTGATTGAATCTGCATCGCACGACCGGCTATGAAGATCCCTACGTCAGCAGTGTTTAGACTCAACGTAGCTAATCTGACGCCATCATTGTTGAGAATCAGCGCAATACTCTTTAAATTCGACTTGATACGAATCTTTCCGGCCTGCTGGGGCTGTTGTTCCTCTTTAGGGGTATCTTCTATAGACTTGTCAGGATGCTCTTCGATCTGCCCCTGCTGTTCAGGGTTTGTGAAGGTGAGGAGGACGAAATCCAAGAGAGTCAGCAGTGTTTTTCTGGTGACGATGAGGTTAATTGTCGAGACCGATACATCGAGGTTCATGGCCACACCGTCAAATGTTGAGATGAATTCGGGAGACTCCGGTTTGACTCGGACAAACTTGAGATGGAATAGATCCTTTTCCGCATCTGCGTTGAATCCCTTGGAGGAGATAATTTGCTTGAATTCAGGCGGCTGGTTCTCTTCGATATAGTCATCAACACTCAAAGATTTGAGTAATACTTCAGCCACCATGTCATAAGGTCGCATGTAATAGTCCAGTTGGAACCCTTCCGCGACCAGCTCAACCAGTAATTGGTCAGGTTGCTCCTCCCTGGGATCAGCACGGAACAGAGAGCCGCGGAGCTTACCAACCGTAAACTTGAACTCGAAATCTCGTCGGTGCAGGTTGATCGGTTGGTTGACTTGCTTTTTATCTTGCTCGCTTGCCGCTTCCTCGACATCAGACTCGTCAACAACGGGCAGCTCCCTCTCGTTGGAAGGTTGCAAGGAAGCAGACCGTGCTCGATTTGTGGAAGCAATCACCTCTTGCGACTTGGCTCCAGATGCTCGCACAGCCTCGGGCTGTATCCCCTCGCTTTCCTCCTCAAATCGTGGAATGGCAATGTCGATTAGTCTCATCAGATTCTTATACTTCTTATCAGACATCGAAGCATGTAGTTCAGGAAGGTGACCTGACACGCGCGTTCTCGTCAGTTCGGCTGCCTTTGGTATGATGCAGAGCTCCAAAACAAAGTCGACGTTGATGCGATCCATGATGTGCAGATTCCTCGAGTCGTCCTCGGAGGTTAGCTGGGCCTTAGTAGCCGCGATCCCAGGACCGATGAGAACCTGAGTGGAGTCTAGCTTAAGCAAGAACTTGTCATACATAAGCCCTTCGAGCTGCTTGTAGTCCTCTTCATTATACTGTCTCTTGGACTGGATGTCTTTGATGACTTCCCTGTCGACCAGCTCGCTCGTAACACTCATATGACCAGCGTCAAGAATCAAGCACAACGAGCTTTCCTGGGTGATACTCTCCGGAACGATGAACAACGGAGCTTGGATGTCGAAATGAGCATCGACTGTTTTGTGTTCTTCCAAGGCTAACTCCAAGCCGGCTCGAGTCTGTTGCCGAATCTCTTCTACGGTAGCTCCCGCTGAGTCTAGCAGTGCTCCGATTGACTCCATATGTCTTTCTGGTGGTTTGAAGAATTTGACAATCTCGACTAGGAATTTAGGGTTGTAGATCACTTCGATACTCTTCAGTTTGACCTCGATGGCCGAATCTGCTTCGCTTTCAAGAGGGTTCTTTTCCAACTGAAGATGGAACAAACTGTCTTCTTCCTCAGTTTCTATATCGCTCTCGTCGGAAGATAGGTGTGGACCATCAGATTCGGACGATGATTGTGGAAGAGAGTCCTTGACCTTCACAATTTGTGGGAAGAGACTGCCTTCTGTTGTCCCATCATAGACCCTC
The DNA here is from genome assembly GCA_003116535.1 of Paecilomyces niveus. Classification (NCBI taxonomy): domain Eukaryota; kingdom Fungi; phylum Ascomycota; class Eurotiomycetes; order Eurotiales; family Thermoascaceae; genus Paecilomyces; species Paecilomyces niveus. The sequence goes on from QEIL01000045.1 coordinate 123,967, forward strand.
AAACCGCCGAGGTCCACATCTAAGAGGTAGGAATCGGGACGCTGCAAAGCCTTCGCTCTGAATTTGTCAAAGACAAATTGCATGATCTCCTCAGCTCTGCCATGGGGATCCCGCTTTAGAGTAAAGCTACCGGCTCTGAGACTCCAATTCAACTGAACTTTGACCCAATCCTTGGGAACATCGACGGTTTCCGCGATAGCCTTTTTCTCATCCCAGTCAATAGCATTGTAGAGTTCCTGGCGTTGCTCCTCAGTCATGGTGGATGATTCATCTTCCTCCTTCTTGGAACCCCACATCCACTCCCCCCAGGTCTGTTGCCTCGCAGGTTTTTTAATGCCGACGTTCTCCTTCCGGAGCTGGTTCCGAGCCAAAGAGCGCCAAAATCGGAGATCTTCATAGCTGAGCTTCCATTCCAGTCTCTCCATCTCTTTGGCCTCGTCCGGAGTTAATGGTTCCTCTCTTTTCCGTTTCTTGAATAGATCGATATATGCTATACGATCATCCCTGCGCTCTTTGATGTAGTCCCAGGTCCAACGTCGGTTTCGATCATGGATCTTGCTGAGCACAGCGTCTCCCGCGAATTTCAGCCAAGCACGAGGATCTTCCTTCGGTCTAGACTTCGGCTGGAACTTCTTATACTCTTGGTGACGAATGAAGTAATGGAACAGATCGACAAGCATGAGTGCATCCCGGTATTGATCATCATCCAGGACAAAACCCAGCTCATCGAAGAACAGACGGGCCTTAATCTTTGGTCGATCCATTTTCCCTGTCTTGTCTAGCTCCAGACCGGCACGACCACTAACAGGACGGAGCATATATTGATCTTTCTCTCCTCTCTTGATAGCAGCCTTGAGCTTCTCCATGAGTTCATCATGGGTGATACCTTGGGCTTCCGCGCCAATATCTGAGCCTCGTCCCGTACCGAAGAGCTTTGCATCTGTGTTCCAGTAGACCGCAAGGGCCCCCAGAACTGCCAGCTTATGTGTTGTTCCCGATGTCGACTGGATGAACGTTGGGACCCAGTTGGAATCGGTGCTCACAGCGCTGAGCTCCTTCAGGGTCACACCGGCCGCAAAGGGATGACCTGGAGAGGCAATGGAGTCTTCATATCGGAAGTGCACGTTCTTGATCGAGACTTGTAGGTTGTCAACGACCGCGGTGATGAGACTTTGGGTGAAGCTCTGGTTTCTTTGCTGCTCCTCCTGGCTCATACCCTCCGTGTTCCGTTCCTTTAGCAGCTCTGCGCTCTCAAGCTTTTCCATCTTGATCGCATGTGCTCTGCGTTCTTCTTCCTCCGGGTCGTAGTCCGCATCCTCCTTCGGCGCAGCCAGCAGGAAGACATCCTCAATGCTGACCTTGACTGGCTTCCCTCGCAAATTCGACCATGGTATGGTCAGTGTAAGTTGGCCCAGGTGACCCTCCACGACGTTGAGAGGCAGATGTAGCTGGTCGAGTGCTTCTCTTCGCAGCTCTAGGTTCCGTAGCTTCACATCACCCGACCAGATCCCGATGTTGAGTTGCTTGGCATCGAAGTTCTTCACATACATGCCCAGGAACCGGTTGAGCAGATTAGCAACCAGTCCTTCCAACATGGTTGCGGTTGGTGGCCGTGACCCTGGCCAGGGTGAGCGTCTTTCAAGGAGTCAAACTTAGTGATTATTTTTTGTTGATATGGCCGGGTATGGGGTGATAACGTCTCTGGCCTATAGACCCGTTTCAGTCAGTCAAGACTGCAAAATGCAACGGGACAAAGAACGCATCATCTGACCTGGCTGGATACAATGATGAGAACTTTGCTACTTGCTCAACTGCTTTGACAGCCATGCAGTGGCATCTATGGGCGATCTCCGCGCACTCGAGGATCCGGCGACTTGTTAGCAGCTACTGATGTCGGCAAGGTCTGCGCGATTCTGGGGGATCCCACTTTGGACGCTATGACACGCGATAGCCGTGGCGTGGGATTGACACCTTTCCAGGGCAAGATTGGATACGACGGGCAGCGAAGGCATCCAATTGCTGGTACGAAAGGGCCAACGGAGACGTCAGGGCATCCGGGGAAATGTTGTGGTTTTGCCTACCGCCGCTGACCCAGACAAATGGGGGGCTTCTACGTTGATTGAATGGCTGTGGAGCAGGCAAGTGACGTCGTGTCTTGGCACGAGCGGGAAACCTTTGCTCGAGAGAACAAAGAGAGGGACAGGAGGTGTCACAGCTGGATTGGGTTTAGCTGCTAGGGTTGCAGCCCTTTTAGTAAATACAGGCACGTGAGCTGTTACTGCCTCGGTTCTCAGGCTCTCAAAGCCTCCGGAGCTGCGCGTTTGGTGACTCCCGTCTCCCCGAAGCTAGCAATAACCTCATCATCTCATCATTTTGTTTTCAGATCCTCAGATCCGAACGTCCTTCGCCAGCAGAAACTCCATCCACGAGCCGAACCCTTGTGTTCACCCGGGTTAAATCCCTCCTCTCCACTCTTAAATCCCCACTCTACCTTTTTTTGTTCAATTGAGGCCGCTGTAAGCTCTCCACGTCGTTCCCTGATATACCCGAGCTTCTTTCCCTTACTCACACTGTTTTGCAGAGGCTTCAAAGCCATTCCACCGGCAACCATGTACCGAAGCGCCGCTGCTCGTTCGCTCTTCCGGGCGGTCTCCAGCTCCAATGCCTCCGTGGCCCGTTCAACTGTCTCCAGAAGCGTCTTCAAGGCTCAATTGAGCTGCGCGGCCCGCCAGCCCGCTCGACTGACGTCGCCAAGCCTTGCGCTCGCTGCCCGCAAGCCCGTCACCACTGCTCTCGTCCGATATGCGACCACCAGCAGCACTGTTTCGCGGGTGAGTACTCAATGGTGTTTCCTTAACCGGGAAAGAGGAAAAGAAGGCCATGCAGTGGACCGCTGACACCTTATCTACAGGACGAGCACCCTGAAGAGCCTGGTGAAGTAATGGCCGGTATGAAGAGCGAGGCGGTATGTTGAGCCCTGTGCTCCCTACTGGATCTGTTACGGCGTGCGAAACAAGTTGACAACGATGCTAACGTTGTTTCATCTATAAAGAAAGTGATCAAGGACACCTTCAGCCTGAGCGAGGTCCCCAAGGAAGCTCTGTACCTCGGATTGGCCGGTGTCATTCCCTACCTGGCCACCTCCATTGACACTGCCTATCTCGCTTGGGAGATCAACAATGCTGCTGAGACTGGTCAGGGTGTCTTCATCTCTGGCCAGACCGCCGAGCTCCTGCTGCACATGCTGGAGCCCATCCAGGTCGGCTACGGTGCGGTGGTGAGTACTGGAAATAATATCCGCAACGTCTTATGTAATAATCTTACTGACACAACGGCTCTCAGATCCTTTCCTTCCTCGGCGCCATCCACTGGGGTCTTGAATGGGCTGGATACAACGGCAAGTTCGGCTACAAGCGCTACGCGGCTGGAGTGATCGCTCCCGCTGTCGCGTGGCCGACTCTGCTCCTCCCCATGGACTATGCCCTGATCAGCCAGTTCCTGGCCTTCACCTTCCTGTACTACAACGATGCCCGCGCGGCTGCTCATGGCGCGGCCCCTCACTGGTACGGCATGTACCGCTTCGTGCTGACCTTCGTGGTCGGAGCTAGCATTGTCGTCAGTCTGGTCGGCCGTGAGCGGATCTCCCAGAGCGTCACCACTGATCACTCGATCAACGAGAAGATCAGCGCTCTGCTGTTCCTGCAGAAGAAGGAGAAGGAGGAGAAGGAGGCCCGTCTCCGAGAGCAGGCCGCCGCGGCGAAGGAGGAGTAAGTAGGAAATCGGCGGGACCAGCGGGGGATTTTGAGGGCGGCATCAGCATAATGGCAGCTCCTCGACAGACCTTCCTTGTTTGGCGGACAGCGCAACCGACGGAGCGTTAACGGCCAAATGTGGGGTTCTCCGTATGGTAGTTGGTGGCTGGTGGCGGCAAAACCCCTGTCTTGGGCGATTTCTGGGTTCCCTCGCTTGTTCCAGTTGGTCGTAGTGTGTCATAGTTGATAGTCGTGGCATTTCCCGTGGATGGATTGTAGATTATTAACCGCAAAATCAACTGTCCAGCTGACGCTGCTATTTTCGTTTTATTCTCCACATTCTCCCTCCGCAGGTGTCCACAACTTTCCAAGCTTCGTACCATTGTAGGAAGCTGCACCGGACTATAGTACTGCTTGATCGTCCCCTCGGGTCCAGTTTCAGGAAGGAAAAAAAGCACGGTAGGGCCCAGACCGATTTGATAGTACTGTATCTAAGATAGGTGTCATACGCGATGCATCTATTTGTACTACATATAGTCAGTGTTGATATCGGATATCGCAAAAAAAGACCGAGATTGCAACCCCCCCTCCCTACTCCCTAAAAAAGAAGACAAAAAAAGGACGAAATAAAAATAAGAAAAGAACAACCCGACAAAAGGTACGAGATTGATCATCAGATTCTGCTCTACTCTGCTCTATGTTGGTGGGTTTGTCAGGGAATGGTCATTCTCTGCGGTCGCAGTTGAAAGCCTCTTTGCAGATCCGACCCCCGAGCTCGTGATGACGACTGTTCGGGCCTGGAACAAGTTTTCCCAGCCTGCGTTCGGCCCGCACAATCTGTCCCTTTTTTTTTCTTCCTCTTACTTTCCTTTTTTAAACTTGCTTACTCCGGCTACCATATGACTTGGCGGGGAAAAAGAGAGAGAGTAGGGAGGGACGATCGGTTGACGGCCTCGGATTTGCGGTCTTGTTCTTGTTCATGTCCTTGTCTTGCAGGTCGGGAGCCCAGCTATCGCCACGCTTCCTTTGTCGATGATTATTGCATCTGGCGGGGTCGTATGTTGGGAAGGGTTGTTTTGGTTGCGGAGCTGTTCCTGGCAGGTTACGCGCTGGAAACTCATCGAAGACGTCAGGACAGCGCGTATCTACGTAGTGTACTACTTCACAGCCCAGTTCGACTTGGTCGATTGCGCACACGCATTAATTCCTTCTGGATGTACTCTGCTTACTGATTCTGGTGCAATGTTCCGTAATCTGTATGTAGTAAGTAGGGGAGGAAGGTGTACGTCAAAAAAAAAGCAGTATCCACACGGGCGGTTTCTCCTTTTTTTTCTTTTCTTTTTTTTTGTCGGGCTCCCATTATTGTGCAGTTTGCAGCCCACTTTAGTTTCATAAATTGCGGCCTGATGGGGGAAAAGTCGCAGATCGACTATGAGTATGGTCATGTGTGCAACAGAGCTGGAATTAACGCACGCTGACCCTGATAGCGAGAGCCGAGGATTCCGGCGGATCTGTTGCCTTTGAAACCCGCAGATGGGGAAGAAAAAGAGGCTAAACGTAGTGTTCAAGCAAAGAATAGTAGCGCGGAAAATAGCCCTGGGTCTAGAATGTGAGGAAAAGGCTTTTGCGAGCTGCAGGACGGTCGTGGGTCCAGGAGTTGCAGCTTTTTGGTTCGTTTCGAACCTCGCGCGATCGGGGGGGATCTTTATCGATACGACTGTGGGGGCCGCACAAACTGGACCAGCTGTGATCCGTAGTTTTTTAGCCTAGTTCGTTCTTTAGTCGTTCGGTTAATCTAAATTATTCTATGGCAGTGATCTGGAAGGTGTTCCATCCTGCCGCATCCTTCTCTCTCTCCCGCATCCCCGACCGAGAAAGAAAAAAAAAAAAGCACGGACAACGGCAAGTAATAATGCCGCGCCCCGGAGAAATATCAAATTGGAGTCATGTCGAAGAGGATCGTGAGATCTGTAACGAAGCGGTTTCTCCACACGCATTGAGCCATTGGAATCTGAACAATGGAGGTCTTGTCATCCGCGACCGTCCTTGCAAGACCGGCGGGAACGGGGGAAGCTTGGGGGCTTTCTCCAGATCCGGGGCGTTCCCAGGGGAGAACAGGTACCAAGACACCGCGGTCGGGATGCCGTAGCGGGACAATCCAATTGCAGGGAGTGATCAGCTCGCTAGAATGAGTGGGAGAACGGCCGTCTGGATGCTAGGATTGGTGGATTTCCGCAGCCAGATGCATCAGCAGGTAGATAGAGAGGGGGGAGTTCATTTTAGACTTATCCACGATCTAAGAATAATAATTAACGAGTCAAGGAAATGCATCCCACGGGAATCACAACGTGGATCGTTCGGACAGAGATCGGGAGCGGCACTGGCAACCGTGGAGGAAGACCGAAAGAGCGAAGCAAAACCGTGTCAACTCCGCAGCGTCGGGTCTAGGCGAAAGGATGATAGGGGGGAGCTAAAGTGATCCAGAAGGCCAGGAGATGGTCGTCTGATCAGAAGAAAAAAAATAAGTGGTACATCACTGGGATGTGGGGAGAAATAGCCGTGCGCCCTGGAGAGCCCTCCTGCTTCCCCCACCCGCCCACTTCTCCGCCATGGAAGGGAAGTCGACGGTGGCTATGATCCTCAGCAGTCCGACGTCTCTCCTAGACTCCACCCCAGTGGATAAAGCACGCTCCTCGCGCTCTCTGAGCGGCCATTTTATTTCGACTTTCATTTCTCTGCCAACTTGCGCTATCCCTTCCCATCCCCTCCTCGCCATCACTCGTACGTCACGATCCATTCCAACCTCGGTGACTGGTGTAACTGCGGACAGACATATATCCGTTTGGCTCGTGAGCCAGCTGTAGGGAACGTAATTCTCCTGCTTGTTGCTGCCCTTCACCATCTAGATCGCCTATCTCTATCTACTTGCATTCCTATTATTCCGATCTATTGATTTCATTTCCTCTCGAATCCTGTTCACGATACCGTCTGTCCCGCAAGCGACCACACCACCGAGGTTCAACCTCTTCGACCAATCCCCTCTTCATCCTTCTTTCTTCCGCAACACAGATACATCCCCGGAGATGGCGGAGAGTACGACGATCGCCACCGAGACGAGAAGACCGTCCGTGGTGATCGAGGCGCATCAGACGCACGACGGGAACCGATCTCTCCTGCAGGATGAGATGCACCGGCCCGACAACCTCAAGGACCGTTTCCTGGGCGCCATCGACCAGGGAACCACCAGTTCTCGTTTCATTATCTTCGATGGCACAGGTGTGCCTATTGCCTCCTATCAGTCTGAAACCCGTCAGATCCATGACCAGTCAGGGTAGGTTGCGAAAAGAAAACACACCCATCGCAGGCGGTGAAACGGACCCTTGCATTCAGGACGCTAACGTGGATGTCTTTCTGTTGTCTAGATGGCATGAACAAGATCCGCAAGAGATCGTCGACTCTGTCAACAAATGTATCGAGGAGTCGATGAAGAGCTTCTTGGCCCTGGGCCATTCCCGAGCAGATATCGAAGCCATTGGCATCACTAGTCAACGAGAGACAACCCTGGTCTGGGACTGGGAGACTGGTGAACCTTTATACAATGCCATCGCCTGGCCAGACACACGAACAAAGGCTCTGGTGAGAGAGCTGAAATCCAAGCCTGGCGCTGATGAGCTCCTCAACATTTGCGGTCTGCCTTTATCCACATACCCGTCTTCCGTCACATTAGTGTGGCTGCTTCGAAATGTTCCAGAGGTGAAGAAGGCGTACGACGAGGGAAGGCTTGCATTCGGTACGGTCGACACATGGCTGTTGTACAACCTGAACGGCAAGCGGAAAAACAACGTCTACGTCACCGATGTAACGAACGCATCACGAACAATGTTCATGAATCTGCGGGAAATGAAGTACGATGATAGGCTGCTGAAATTCTTCGAACTGGACAAGAACAAGATTCGACTCCCTAAGATCGTCCCCTCATCCGACCCCGATGAGTTCGGTCGTATCGATTCCGGCCCATGTGAGGGCGTCAAGATCGCGAGCTGTCTGGGAGATCAGTCGGCTGCCCTGGTGGGCCACTGTGCCTTCACCCCCGGCACGGCGAAGAATACATACGGAACCGGATGTTTCCTCCTTTACAACGTCGGTGAAGAGCCTGTGATATCCAAGCATGGTCTGTTGGCCACAGTGGGATTTCAATTGGGACGGGACAGAAGGCCAGTATATGCACTGGAGGGTAGTGTGGCCGTGGCAGGCAGTGGGATCTCATTTCTAATGAACAACCTTGGTTTCTTCCGTGATTCCCGCAAGGTGAGCGAAGTCGCGGCCACCGTGCCGGACAATGGAGGCTGCGTCTTCGTCACCGCTTTCTCTGGTCTCTTCGCACCGTACTGGATTGACGATGCGAAAGGGACAATCTGTGAGTAGAGACCACTCCGCGCAGCTCCCTGAGCCTTGACCCGCTAACACAAGGACACAGTTGGTATCACACAGCACACTCAACGGGGGCATATCGCACGTGCGACTATGGAAGCCGCTTGCTTCCAAACTAAGGCTATCTTGGACGCCATGGTGCTGGACAGTGGCCACAAGCTGTCTGAGCTCGCTGTGGATGGCGGAATGAGTAATTCCGACATCTGCATGCAGGTACGTATTATTTGATTGTTGGAATTGTCAGGAGTATAACGAGGCTAATCCCTTATGCAGTCTCAAGCTGATATTATCCGAATGCCCGTCGAACGGCCGTCCATGCATGAAACTACCGCTCTGGGCGCGGCCATCGCGGCTGGCTTCGCCGTTGGTATCTGGAAGGAGTTCGATGAGCTGAAGCACATGAACCGTGCTAACCGAACAACCTTCACACCGAAGATTTCTCCGCTGGATAGCGCGAGAATGTACAAGCAGTGGTCAAAAGCGGTTGAGATGTCTCGAGGGTGGCTGGACGCCAGTGAAATCGACACCGAGTCGATATAGCCTGGTAGGGTTACCTTCGCCGTCAGCATTCTGGGATTCTTCGTCGTTCAATCATGTAGCATGGATAGCCTGTTCTTTTATCGATACCCACATTAACTTATAATTATATAGAGCTAATAAGTCATGACACATTATATGGCATTCACAGCCTTTTCCCTTGCGTCTGTAAGCTGACTTGTGTGCATCCCTGCAACTATGGGCTGGCGCAGCCCCTGCTGATAGAGCCTGGAAAGGTTCCATACATAGAACACGACACGTCGTAGTGTCACCCTTCGAAGGCTTCCATCAACTCGGAATTTCCGACCTAGATGGACGATCCATGTAACGGCGCACTGACTCGGCAGGATCCAACGGCTGAGTAGCAGGGGTCGATCGTTGACGACGCCCTACATCCTAGTTAGAGCGTGCCGCTAGCAGACGCCATCTCGCTGTTCCCCTTCCATCACAATGGTGCCTGGAAACTTAGCACCAGTCCGTCGTCATTAGTTCCCTTCCGTCCGCTTTCGATGGTGGCCGTTGTGGTCAGGGGATCCCCGGAGGGAACCCGACTCCAGGAGGGCAATCGACCGTGGTATGGGGCGGAGCAGTTTCTAAATGATTACGATCTTGATTTGATATCAGGGGCCTTCTCACCGCGAAAATCAACGAGAGATGCTTTGTTTATGTCTATCTCCTCTCTCCATTCCTCACATCTGGCATCGGAAGCAAGCTTCCTACACGATCGCCTATCCATCTTCAGACACGGATTCTTCCCTATACACCTGCTGATCGTCCCAGCCTTTGTGATCTTCTCAATGGCTCTTGATCAGCCCTCACACGATCAACGATGAGCTGCATCGGCCTTTTGAGACGATCCGGAGCGTTCCTCCGTTCATGCACCCACAGCGACGGTGAATTGGCGGGACTTTAGGAACGTTGAACCACAGCCACATTGCCAGGATGACCCAGGAGGACTCACTTCAGGATGTTCGCTCCGCAAGAGAGGCTGCATATGAGCGAAGATGCCAAGAGATAACCGGAAGGAGCACTATTTACCCTTCCTGGCGATTGTTCGATGGTGCCATCGTGTTTCTAGACTAACCACATCAGCCCAAGCCATGTGTAATATCCAGACACCTCAGAGCCGATCTTGCTTCCCGCGAAAGCACGAATAATACTGGCCCACTACGGTCCCGGTCCGCAGTTGGGGTCATAAGTGCATTAGTTCGCGCTGTCTGCAGGTGAATACACGGTTTCTGGCTGCTATGCCTCTTTAACTCAAAACGATTGACAGCTTTTCCCCATTTTCCCGCGCTGTTCGTGGTTGCCACGAACAGGGCTGCACGGTGCCAGGGCTGTAGGGGATTCCAGGCCCCTCTGTATGTGGATTTGCTGGCAACATCGGCCACCTGGACAGCTCGCAACCTCACCGGTGACGATGACCCCTTTCACACAATAACCGTCCAGAGTGCGTCGGAACGGCCAACGGACCCGTCAATTCCCGTCAATGGGACTGGGATAGGTCGGACAAACCACCTTGAGCGTCTTCGAGGCGGAGACTCCCCTCTAATAGATCACGAGCGCACATTCCACAAAATTCTTGTCCATATTAATTTCGTTTGGCTTATCCTCTGGGGAATGCTACTCATACCTTTCTTCCATGCTTCCCAGGTCATATCATTTGCAATTGATTCAGTTGAATGGTGTCCACCATGTGTGATCATAACCAAGTCAATTATCGGTGCGGCCATCGTCGTTACCTGGTGGTAGCGTGGTGCGCTCTATACGCTCAAACGGGGAAGACATGCCCATTGAATGTGGTGAGCATGTAGGGATCAATTTTTTTTTTTTTACTTTCTCAGATGAACCATTTAGATTCTCTCGCCGCTAACTTATTTCTGCCGTGGAAACAGCGAAGATCGCTTAGATGAAGATTGTGGTACGTTCGCTGTGAATGAAGATAACTCGTCACTCGACCCGCTGTCGTCTTCGATGGACTGCTGTTCTGCGAGTCCAATGATAGCTGCGTCGTCTAGGGTGTTGGAAAGATCGCTGACAGGGTGCTCGCAATGAATTATAGGCGATTGCAAAAAGTAATGGATGCACTATCAACAGTGGATATCTCCATTTACCTGAATGTTCCGATGTCCACATCTCATTTAACGTTCTATCAAAGTTATCTCTTCTGACGACTACTTTCATTCAGCGCAAAAATGGCTCTACGAGGATTCTCCTTTGGAAGGCAGTGGTCATTATCAATTCCGCTGGGAGTCGGGTCGCTTTGCTTATTCTGTGGTTCCAACTTGCATCTGGCTTCGTAAAAAAGTTAAGGGCCGCAGGGATTGGCAACTCTGCTCAAATGGTTATCTTCTCCGTCGTTGTGTTTGTTTTCTATTCACGGCGCGCGGTAAAAGTGCTTCTGGGGAAAAGCTGGACTATTTGTTTAGAGCATGAGACGTGCAGTTTGATACTTGATCACATATTCTCCCAATCTACATTCCTGCAAGCGTGAACTCGGATGCAGTGTTGTTGTTGAGCAAGTTATTCTTCGTTCCATCGCCATGTTTTCATGTCAAACTTTTGCATTTCTGCATTTGAAATTAATCGAAACTGGATATCTGGGGTCGCGGAGTCAGCCGGAGCCTGCCGAACCCGTTCCTAGATGGAGGTCCGAGCACCATCCAGGGTTCGCTGGTGACCCTAAGTTAAGAATTACTATCCATGTCCATTCCTGCATGTGGCGGCACATTGAGCGGCGCAGTCCGATCAGGAACAGAGCCAACCCGATCACTTGCAGCCGCCAACAGGTATGAGTTCCAGCGTGACACATGTCGATTCGTGGCTTCGAGAAAGATCCACTCGTTCATTGTTGGTGTTACTATTCCGATCTCTTTGTTTTTTTGTCTCTTCGACGTCTCCGTGTCGAGCAACTCTCTCGTGGTCGAGTTGGATATGCAGTAGCGCAAGCCACGTTCACGGTACCTTTCCGGACCTTACCCCTGACCTACGCAACATAACAGATCTCCTACCTGACAGCCAATAGTCTGGGGACCTTTACAATGATGATAACATCTCGCAGGACACATCTGTCCAGCATAGCGGCCCGACTCATCGGCAGTCAGGCCACTAAGTGGATAATGGAATAATCACTCTACCATTACACCTTTGAGAAGCGGAATTAACAGAGCAGACAAAATCGATGGAAGCTCGATTCAGCGCCAGCCCTTCTAAACCAATCTCCGCGTAGGAGCTGGTATCCTGCTCCCAAGTTCCTATTTTGGGAGCCATATTAGTTAATCCGATCTCTAATCATTCCTACCCCTACCCTGACGTGCAACCTCTGCATGCAGTGCACACAGCAGCAGCCTAGAAAGCCAAAGCCACAACAACCTACGGTGATATTTCCCATCGAATAAAGTCCTCTTCGTTCCACGGACCTTTTACTGATTGCAGTAGTGCCTGAACAAACCAAGAAAGACAACAGGACGAATTATACAAGATCGATCAATAGCTGCATATGAGCACATAGCGATTCCAAACCAGCGCCTATTGCCGATCTCCGAGTATTCCCAGAGACTAGGTCAAAACCAGAAGAGCTGTGGCGTAGCTGAGAAACCCGAAGTCGGGATAATGGTAATAGAGGAAGGTCCAGGCGGGTAAAGAGGCTCTCTCTCTTCTGCATTTGATTGGTAAGTAGTACTAAGCGTTAGTTTATAGAATATAAGAAAATGGCGCTAAATATACGTACACACATATATACTGCGCAGTCGGTTCTATCTATCTATCTATAGTTATAGTATACATAATAACTACACCCCTGAAATTAACTACATAAACCCACCAGCACATCTCAGTAAACCGAGCAGTAACCACAACCACAACCACATAACATAAGAATGCAAATATCATCTCGCAACGACAAGGTTAGTAGTTATTATTAATTAATAGTATAATCGCCACCCGCTCTCTAGTTACTTGTTTCCCTGATAGAAGTCCCTGAGCTATCATGATGTTAAACTTAACATAGGCAATGGGAATCCCAATTCCAATTTAACCTGCGACAAGGATGAGGATAAGAAATAGATGTGATCTATTTGTGCTTTTCACTGAATCCGGATAATTCCAATTCTAATTCTACAGGATGGTTAAATAGATGATGTATTCTGATTTCTGAACTCTGCATTCCGGAACAGGATGTACATATTGTGCATATGCTAGATAGTGTTACTTGGTTTAGAAACAGAGGATTGATGACCTACTCCGAAGGTATTGATATGATATTGATACATGCCTATGCATATGCCTAAGTTAAGAACAGGCGAGAGAGAAACCAATGGAAGAAAAAGAAAATAGGAAAGAAACCACTAGGCAGAAATGCCTGTTGTGATATTTGGGATGACTGCTTAGATACACATTGCGGGAAGAGGATATACAGATTGGATTGGGTCTTCCCTTTCTCTCTCATATTGTTTCAGACAGTTAAAAAAAAGTAGGAGAAAAATGAGTTATGGTTGATCCATGGTGGATTTTTCCATTTTCCAAATTTATTCCGTCACGGTTGGGGGATCCCTGGCGGGGGTGGAAGGGTTTAGGCCCGGGGCCTGCAATGCCTCTGGCAGCTTTAATGGGGCTGAGGGTATAGATTCCATCTTATCGAGCTTCTCGCCGCGGAGAACCTTCTCCATCTCCTCCTTGGTCAACGTCTCGTATTCCATCAGCGCCTTGGTGAGAGTCTCCAGCTCGTGACGCTTCTCCGTCAAGATCTTGGTGGCGCGGGCGCGAGCCTCTTCAACTAGACGACGCACTTCGGCCTCGATTTCTTGCTTCGTCTCAGAGGAGAGACTGTTGTAATTCGTGGAGAGATCGACGTTTCCGAGTTTCTTGGAGTAACCGAATCGTGTCACCAGAGTGAATGCGGTCTCTGTAGCTTGTTGAAGATCCTATGAGAGGTGATTAGTGGAGTTGTACCCAACTGAGAAACAAAAGAAACTTACCGCTGAAATACCACTCGTGACCTTGTCAGGGCCAAAGACCAGCTCTTCTGCGGCCTTGCCACCCATGGACACATCAATATCAGACAGGTACTCCGTGTAGTTTCTCGAAACCATGTCCATCTCGGGAAGGAAGTGCGTCACACCCAATGCCATTCCTCGGGGGACGATCGTAATCTTGTATAGAGGGGTGGCAGACGGCGAGAAGTAGGCGACAAGAGCGTGACCAGCCTCGTGGTATGCGGTCAGAAGCTTGTCCTTATCCTGGATGATGCGGCTGCGGGCCTCCGCACCCATGATGATCTTGTCCTTAGCCCAGTCGAAGTCCTTGGGACCAACCTTAGTTTGTCTGTTTCGGCTTGCATGGACAGCGGCTTGGTTCACCAGGTTCTCAAGGTCTGCACCAGAGAAACCAGGAGTACCACGGGCAATGACGGCGACATCCACATCCGTACCAACTTGGACATTCTTCATGTGGTGCTTCAAGATATCCATACGGCCACGCACATCCGGAAGACCCACTACGACTCTCCGGTCGAAACGACCAGGGCGAGTCAGAGCCTTATCGAGCAACTGCGGGTAGTTGGTAGCAGCGATTATAATCACTCCGCTAGTCTGAGAGAAACCATCAAGTTCAGTCAGAAGCTGGTTCAAGGTCTGTTTCACGTAGGCAGCATCGCGTTCGTTTCTCTTTGCACCTATGGCATCCAATTCGTCAATGAAGATGATAGCCGGTGCCTTGGCACGAGCCTGCGCGAAGAGATCACGAACACGCTTAGCTCCGACACCCACATAGACCTCATCGAATTCGGATCCGGACATGTAGAAGAAGGGCACACCAGCCTCTCCAGCGACAGCACGAGCCAGTAGGGTCTTTCCCGTACCCGGAGGTCCAACCAGAAGAACACCCTTAGGGAGTTTGCCACCAAGAGTTGAGAAACGCTCCGGGTTCAGAAGAAACTCGACCAGTTCTTGAAGTTCGTCCTTGGCTTCATCACATCCGTGAACGTCGCTGAAACGGACCTTCTGCTGTTGAGGTTGCGCTTCGTTGTTCTGGGGGCCTCGGACGTTCTTCAGAACGCCAGTTGTTTCGACAAGGATAGTGACCAGGACAAGGGACATGTAGGTGAAGAAACCGAAGTAGAGAAGGAATTTGACCCATCGAAAAACGGAGCTTCCCAGCGATTCTTCGACTACGACGTACAGGGGAGCGTCCTTTGCGCCGGTACCCGTCTGCTTCGTAGCCATTCCAACTTGACCGCCATAGTTACGTGCCGCAACTGCCTGACCAATAGCTTGCAACTGTTCAGAAGTGACATTTTGATTCTGACCCTGGGTCTGCGCGACGGGGAAGGCAGCATCGGCACCGCCTACTCGTTGCAGAGCTTTTAGGTAGATCGCCTCTGTAGCCGCATTGCTGGCAAAGTTTCCGCTCCGTACACGCTCGACAATAATGGCAGGCATATTGGCACGGAGAAGGGCTTGATAGAAGGCGTTCTGAGCGTTAGCGCTGCTGGGATTGTTGTTCGCGGTCTTCTCCTTCTGTGCTAACATGCTCGTCGACAGTCCGCCAAACAGACTCCTCTTCTGTTCAATTTGGGGAAGACCCCTGACTCTGGGAACCGGTCGAAGGCGATTGAGTCCGAAGCCAGACATGGTCGAATACTGACGAGAAGCTTGTGACATGCCCGTGCATGTTCGCGAGAGCGACTGGGAAATCCATGTTGAGGTTCGTCCTAGAACTTGATAAACATCAGAATAAGTTTCAATAAGGAAATCGAATTCATCCACTGTAGATGGACAGTTGAAGTCGACTAACCTTGTGACGATACCCCCGAGGTCACACCAGCTCTCAACGTGCTGAGTGACACCGTATCCAGACATTCAGGCAGAGACAACTGTTGGGATACCTGGCTCCTGTCAGTATCACATGTATATGAGGATATAACTAACATTGAACATACCGTCGTGTTTCCTGCTTTGGTGGCGACACTGCGCTGGAAAGCAGGTAACTTGGATGTGACTCTTGAACCGGAGATCGAGGAGCGGTCGATATGTCTCCGTGGTGCAGCTAGGACGTTCGACATAGAAGGCCAGAGATCTGAAGTTACAGCCGTGATGTTCTACACGACCAAGGGTTAGTGATAGTTCCTTTGACACGAGATAAGGGACGTCCATACCGGCATGCTGGCCGTAACCTGAAAGGCCATGATGGTCCGAGATTCCGGCGGCACTCGGCCGCAGTAAGAAAAGAGAGACTATTCAGATGGTAGGTGAAGGGCGCGAACCCTAATAGATAGATAAATTAATCTTGAAGAAGCACGAAAGCCATCGCCAAAGACGATGTCGGAATGAAGGTGAGGAGTAAGGCGTGGAGCACGCTATGATATCTGATCTCTCTAGTACCTTTTGGTCACTTCGATGCGGCGAATTTCACTGGTCTTGCCACAGCTGTCCCCGTGCCCTGCCGTAGTCAACAGTCGCCTTCCGCCGATGGCCGGGGAAGCTTGCAGTCAGGTGACCTGCAGGGAGGGTACTATTTGCTGTCTTTCCTTCGGTTCTCCTTTATTCCCTCTCCCTTTTGACAGGGTTATTCATTGTTATTATCGACGTTTTCATCAACATACATTATATAGCTAAGTTCTTGGCAAGAGAAACCTTGCAAGTTGACGGTCTCGTGACACGGATCGCCTCCTACGAGGTCTGGAGGTTGATAGAGTAATAAACGATTGACGCGACCAATATAAAGAAACCTCTCTGGAAACCTATATCGTATGCTCATATAGACGGTTACAGTAGTACATGATAAAGCCAGCTACAGATACTTGTTCCAGAGATAGAAAAAGTTCGACATGGCGAAATTCGACCGAAGATGAACCGGAGCTCCAGATTAAGCTTTGTTGCACTGTTTGGGGCGTCCCGGTCTTGGAGTCGTTCTACTCTGTACTCCATGATAGCTCTGGCCGAAAATAGAGCAATTCGATCTCAGATGCAAGTACAGAGACGTACTAGAAAGAAAAGAGAACAAAGTGAGACGATTCTGAGGCGCTGAATCTATGCAACGTGCGGATACTGACGGGCTTCGATCGACTAAACCCTTATCTCAGTGGGACTACTTAGATGCCGACAAAATGGATCTTTTTGATGGGCGCTCCTACGCCAGGGAGTCTCGCGTGGGATGAGGATGATCTCCTAAATGCCCCGATACCCCCATTCAACGGAGAGAATATCAGCGATGACAAGGAGCACGCAGCTTCTGGTGTTCACTCTGTCAGATGGAGGGTCTTACAAGATCCCAGATGGGCTGCAGAGGATCATCTGCAGGGAAATGAAGGGACTCTCTTCTTGACTACTCGAGATTTTACTGCAGCTTCTGCTGAGGACCCGACCTTCAAAGTTAGCAGAGAAACAACCCCCACAGATCATGATGACAAAATTCTTTCGCAATTCTACAATCATTCATTCATGATCTACGAGACTTCTGCGGCGCCTTCAGCTGAATCACTAGAATGGGAGTCTAGCGGGGACAGTAGTGTCCAGACAGAAAGCACTGACATGTCCGTCCGAACCAATGTTGACCATGCGTTGGCCGGACGCTTTCCTCCAGTGCGGGGGACGATCAGCGATCTGAAAGACATCCCCAACGCGGCTTATCTGCATTCGATCATTCCCCAGACGATGACCGTCAATCTTGTGGTTGGCGTGATCGCTGTGTACCCGCGCCGCCGTGTTTTGACCCGCTGGAAACGAGAACTGGACATTGTCGAGTTGATTGTGGGGGACGAGACTAAGACCGGGTTTGGCGTGACCATCTGGCTTCCTCCCGCGGAGCAGACAGTTAGGTCAACGAATGCTGAGCGGGCTGGCGGAGATGTCCATGCGGATGCTCTTGGACAGATCGTGACAGGAGTCCGCCCGCGAGACATCGTGCTGGTCCGGACGGTAGCGTTAAGCTCGTTCCGCGAACGGGTCTACGGTCAAAGCCTCCGATATGGTCTAACCCAGATCGATCTTCTATACCGTCAGCCTGTAGACTTGACCGATCCAGGTGGCATATACACCTCCCGAGCGATCGATGCTGCCGGCGCGGATGATCTGCAGACACAGAAGGTTCGTCGGGTCCGCGACTGGATCAGGAACTTTGTCGGTTCGGGGGCGGATGGAGCAGGCGGTGATTCTGGAATGTGTCGCGCCTCCTCGAAGCCTCTGCTACCGCCTGACACGCAGTAACCGCAGCAAACCATGGATGATAATAATAGTAGCATCCCGACTCAGCCACCTCGGGCAATGTGCACACTGCACGTCTGTTACTTGTCCGGAGAAAAACAGAAAGGATCGAATGACAAGCATAGGATGAGATCTGACTACTGACCGCTGACTGGTGCCGTTTTGGATGTTCTCGTCGGTTACCCTGGTTCGGTCTCGGAAGGAGAGCTTCCCAGTCACCGTACCGCGGCCGTTAGGGCCCCGTGACCCCCCGATCATGATGCGTTCTGGGAGGCTTAGGATTCAGCAATGGCCGGGATAGCCGTGGGATGGACTTGTATCTTCTCGCACTATCGCATTGTTCAACAATCAGAATAGCGTGCCCGTGCTAGATGGTGAGACCCGATCTCTGGCTCCCGCAGGCGAAACGTGGGTGCAGCCCTGCAATTGAGGGTCGAGCGGGTATCATTGGTGGTGAACGAACATGGGCGGATCAGCTCCTGCTGGCTAGGAAGATTTCAGGATAGGGAGCGGGGGAATAATAATAATGGAGTCGATTTGGCGTGTTAACTTCATTCCTGGCATTAACCGGACTCAGGGGCCGTGAACAGGTGAACACGGGTGAACAACTTCGTTAAGCCAGTTAAAGCGCTTTAACGCCAGGCCCATGAGAGCCCACTGACAGTCCCGGCACGGACGGGCCCACTGCAAAGCTGCTTCTGGCCCAGCGGACTTCCCCCTTTTGTGGCGTTAGCTGCGAACGTGCACAGCGACTCGATGAGAGCGTAACTAAACCTTGGTAGCCTCCGCCCGCCGTTCTCCTCAAAATAAGAGAAGCCACGCCAGCTGTTCTTTTCCCTGTCCTCCCATCCTCCATCGGGCCAGACTTATTATCTGTCCTTATTGTCTCTTCTATCCGACCCATTAATCAATCGTATTGTCATCCTCTAGGGAGTGACTGACTCTCGTGTGACTGGGTGCTATTTCTTTCGCTGCTTCCCCGCCGCGACTCCTAACGACACGGTCATTCACTAGGACCGCATTGTGAACGATACCGAATTACATCTACACACGTCGCAACTATGAAGGGTAAGGATGTTCTGCGCGTCAGGAACTCGGCAGGAGGAGACTAATACAGTGCTTGTGCAGCGCTCATTCTTGTCGGAGGGTTTGGTACCCGTCTGCGACCTCTTGTAAGTGTCCCGACGATCTGCGCCGCTGGCATTTGGGAGTAAACGTCTCCTGTCAATAGTACCAAACCAGCATGGAAGCTCATACAAGTGCCGCCCCATAGACTTTGACTCTCCCCAAGCCGCTGGTGGAATTCGCCAACCGGCCCATGATCCTCCACCAGGTGGAGAGCCTGGCTGCTGCGGGTGTCACTGACATCGTGTTGGCTGTGAACTACCGCCCGGATATCATGGTTTCAACGCTCAAGAAGGTATGTGGTTGAGAGACACTATAAACATGTTCGACGGCTGATGTAACGGCTCTCAGTATGAGGAACAATATAACGTCAAGATCGAGTTCTCCGTCGAGTCGGAACCGCTGGGTACTGCTGGTCCCTTGAAATTGGCCGAGAAAATCCTGGGCAAGGATGATTCGCCTTTCTTCGTCCTCAACTCCGATGTCATTTGCGAATATCCATTCAAGGAGCTGGCAGAGTTCCACAAGAGACACGGTGATGAGGGTACGATCGTGGTGACCAAGGTGGAGGAACCCTCCAAGTACGGTGTCGTTGTCCACAAGCCAAACCACCCTTCCCGCATCGACCGCTTCGTTGAGAAGCCCGTGGAGTTCGTTGGTAATCGTATCAACGCCGGTATCTACATCCTCAACCCCAGCGTCTTGAAGCGCATTGAGCTCCGTCCCACCTCCATCGAACAGGAGACCTTCCCCGCGATCGTCAAGGACGGCCAGCTCCACTCGTTCGATCTCGAGGGTTTCTGGATGGATGTTGGACAGCCCAAGGATTTCCTTAGCGGTACCTGCCTGTACCTGACCTCATTGGCCAAGCGCAATCCCCAACTTCTCTGCCCGAGCACCGAGCCGTACGTCTACGGCGGAAACGTCATGGTTGACCCGTCAGCCAAGATCGGCAAGAATTGTCGCATTGGACCGAATGTGGTCATTGGGCCCAATGTTGTCGTGGGCGATGGTGTCCGTCTCCAGCGGTGCGTTCTGCTCGAGAACAGTAAGGTGAAGGACCACGCTTGGGTCAAGTCGACCATTGTTGGATGGAACAGCTCCGTCGGCAAATGGGCCCGCCTGGAAAACGTGACTGTTCTGGGAGACGATGTCACTATCGGTGACGAGGTGTACGTCAACGGAGGCTCCATCTTGCCGCATAAGAGCATCAAGCAGAACATTGATGGTGAGTCCTTTCAATGGTCAGTGCTCTCTGGTCTGATACTGACGTGTCTATTTTTAGTTCCCGCCATTATCATGTAATTGACGTCGTCATGCTGCCATTCTCTTTTCTCGTCGCCTCTTCGCTACAAAAACACCTTTGCATGGAATGGAGTCCTGTTGTGTGATTCTTCTGTGCTCTGTCGGGTCGAGGCGATTTCCCTTTACGCTCTGCAGAGCAAGACAGTGTCCGATCTGTTGAAGGGATCGTTCGCCGTCGCGTACTTTATTCTATTCCCCTTTTTATTCCCTGTCGTGCTGAACTGCTCCGCTTACGGGCCCTGGTGGTGGGAACAGTGCTCACGACTTTTGAATTTATTCTTTTTCGCATCTTCGATCCTTGTAATGGCCCTGAGATCCTTAGTACCCCCTTATCGCGCAGTCTCTGGCACATTCTCTATTTTATTCACTAGCATACTCCCTGGGAATTTTCTCACAAGATCCCCTCTTTACCTTTCGTCTTCTTCCCTACTGCAACTCCTTTTTCGATCATGTTCTTGCTATTTCTGCCGAAATTCGACTGGATGGGAGGGACACGAAATCACATGTGGTTGTAATGATAGATGCGGCCTGGGGTATCTGTGCAGTTAAAGGAGAAAACTCAAAAAAGAGATAATCATAAACAATCAAGATGGAACACGATCAAAAATAATCAAATTCTTTAAAATTTATAATAATTCTGGACTGCATTAGAGTCGTATTTTTATTGTAAATTCATTGGATGTTTTGAAGCCGTTTCGACTGCGCTGCCCGGTGGTATTATTATTATAGTCATATACAATATAAAGACTAAAAAGAGAAAGAGAAGCAAACCCTTCATGCCGCGCATTCATGAGGTTCCAGACCTAGATGCCGCGGCCTCGGCCTCATCGAGGATTCCCTCCCATTGAATCCTCAGCTCCTCCATTTCCCGCCAGCACCTGCGTCCCAGCTCTTCAAAGCGCTGTTTCTCTTCGGCCGTCAAGTCGCGCGCGCCTCTTTTGCGGCGTCGGAAACGATCTTCCTCGACCACAGCGGTTCCCACGACTCCGCCATGGCCCCAGCCCTCGACCTCGCTGCTCGCGGGGCGATCGATGCCACGACGGTTCACCGAGGAGCCCCATTTCGCATGTCCGCCACCATTGCGGCGGTACGGAGCCTCTGCATCGTCCAGGACGGATTGGTTGGACAGCGCGGCCCAGACGGGTGCAGAGGCGCCGAAGTGCGTGGAGATGGTGTGCCAGGGGGAGCCGAGCATGCGGGCGAGCCAGAATGCGAAGATCATAGCGTAGAAGGCGGGGAGGATGAGGGGTACGATGGATGTGCCGCATATGCCGGGATGCGTTACGTAGATATTGGGCTTCTGGTGATGTTCCTTTTCCTCCGTGTTGATATCTTTCGAAGAACCCTCGGAGAGGAAGCTATTCACCCACGGAGCAGTACTGGGGAGGTCGGAGGTTAATGCCAGAACGTCCATGAGAGACTTGGACGATTCATAAGATGCATCGGTCCGTAGGCCCTGCAAGTCTTCGACGTTGAACATCTCAATCGTCGCCTCAAGACTAGATACCCAGATAATGCGACCAGGCCCATTCGGACTTCCAGAGCGATTGAGTAATGGAACAACATTATGCGCCAGCATGTAGTGGCCAAATACATTTGCGCAGAAAACCGCACCCAGCCGCGGCTCCTCCTTTGCCAGGGAAGTCTGTTTTTTTGTGATCATGCCCACTGACCCTAGTTTGAATGTCGGCCACGAAACCGCATGGAGAGTATCGGACAACACCTTCCAGACCGCCTCTGCCCAGTTGATTCCTGTCCAGCCACCATACCCGGCATTGAGGACGATAGAATCGAGTTTCGGGACGTTGTTCAACAGCCGACGGGACAGTGCGCGGACGGACAGCAGGTCCGTGAGGTCGACATCCTCGGCCTCCAAAGTCACTCGCGCGGCGGCGGAGGGGGTTCGTCGCACGACGGGGTTATTGCGCAGATGTTCCTGGAGCCGGGCCAATGTCTCCTTCCCCTTCTTCGGACCACGAGCGGTAAATATGACCGTCAAGTGCTGAGTGTCCGGTCGTTTCTGGAGAAATTCATCGGCAAGGCGACAACATATTGAGAATCCTAGGCCGCTGCGGAGACAGAAGTTAGCCTTCTGCAATTGACCAGACGCACAACATGCAGTTTCGTTAGCGAAAAAGACCAAGTACCTATTTGCACCAGTTACTAGGATGAAGATCTTCTCTTTGAGTTCCGGAGGAGCCCCATTGGAGCTCATGATGGCTTTTCTTTGATGACGAAGCCCTGGTCGGTTACTGTCAGGGGATACTTTTTAGAGTTGGATGACATAAGCTCCGACCCCTGGAAACGTTCCAGAATGCGCCTAACCTGTTTCGGATTTTATGTGATTAGTAATCATGTATCGAGATCTACTAACGTAGTTTGACAGCGGGCCGTGCATGACAACGAGCCGTGCGGTCAACCACCGACCCCCCCAAAATTCAACACCCTACTAATTTCGAAGCTTTTCACCACCATACAAATGAAATATATAAAAAATTAATGAGTGTATCTATTTACTAGGACATTTCAACCGATTATGACCTTCCTTATTGCAATTACTACATCGTGGTGGCTTCCGTGAGCTTGATGAAGAAGATGTTGATGGTAAAGGCTCTTCTCTCTCTTTCACCTTCTATAATGCGTCTTCAACAGTCAAACTTCCTCCATCTTGAATAAAATATCGATGCTCCTTTTTTTTCTGTCTCTGGTATTCATTCGCTGTACGAAGTCGACGATTTTCTTGTTGTAAGAGGATAGCATTCTGCATTGCGATCTCAGCTGCTTTTATCACCTTTTCAAGTGCCTGGTCCGCGATTGGTGAATAAAAGGGATGATTTTTAACTTCCTGCAGCTGTTCTTTTTGTCGATTTAATTGATAAAGATTCGCAGGGGTCCTTCCTAAATAAAATGATTGATTGCTGTTTGATGAGGTAGGTGGTGTTGGTGTTTTCAACTTGATTTTAAGCTTGGATATCACCCTCTCTGGTTGAAAAGGAAGAAGGCCAGTTACTACAAATCCACTTGAAATATTGGTTGGTGAAAAGGCAAGATGATGAATTGATGAATAAATAGAGAGAAAAGCCATTTTATCAATAAAATTGATACCATTATACATCATTTCTTGAGTCCTTTGGCCATAGAAGTGTTTTAAAGGTCGAAAACAGGTCACATCGAGAGATTTAAGTAGATGAGAAGAATGAGGAGGCATATATAAAGGAATAATTGATCTTTCAACACAATACTGATCAAATTGAGGAGTTCCATGACTGCCATGGCCATCGAGAATCAAGAGGCGATATCGACCTATTGTTTTTGAGGCAGTATTTGGTTCAAATACCTCTTTAAGCCATTCAAGACCAAGATCGTTAGTGGTCCAACCATTATCGCTAACGCTAATTCGATAGCCTTTATTTTTTGGGACCACTGAATACCATGTTGATATATGTTTTTTCCCAGTCAAGATAATCTGTGGTGGTAAAACCCATCCAGATGCATTTATTGCAACGATAGAGGTAGCCCACTCAGAATTTCCAGGTTGAAGTGATTTTGCTCGAGAACCATGCGTTTCTGATCCACAGATAACCTTTGCTGTTGATATAGTGC